>MSJI02000517.1:0-85205 GCA_001931905.2 Cladosporium sp. IMV 00045 | reverse complement strand
AGAAGACATTCTTGACAAGCATCACAAGTCTGCCTTTGCCATCAAGTGTGGAGGGTAATACTGCGTATCCACCAACTACTACGACATCTGAGAGTATCTCAACAGTAATCTTCAGCTCATCAGTCGTCAGCACGACAACTCCTGATCGACCCTGGTGGTGGGATGCCTCACCGGACACTACTACTTCAGCTGAAGACGCAACGGCTACATCACAATCAGTCTTCGCCACTGAACTTACGACATCCATGAGCAATGCGACTACTATGACTTTCAACTCAACAACAACCTCTTCCTTGGCGCCATTTGCGAACAGTACAATGGGTACAGCGAAGGCTACAGGAGCGGGCGTCGCGGCAACTGGAACTGCAGTACAAGTGACTGGTATTTCTGCCGCCAACGTTACGGCATCTTCGACCGCACGCTTTGCCAATACCACTACTGCCGCACCGGAAAGCTCAACCTCCATGCTGGTCCAGTTCTACATTTCAGTGCCCTCGACGACTGTCAACAAAGCTAAAGCCTCAACTACCGAGATTCCCCTCGGCAGCAATATGACGCTTGTGGTCTCGGACGAGCCTTCCACGGGCTCGGCTCAGGCGACCCTTGAGACCACATCAAGTGCGACCATCGCACCTTTTGCAAATGGCACAAGTTCGTCTGGTGTTGCTCAAGCTACAGGCACTGGTGTGGTGTCGAGTATCAGTGGGGCAATAGTTGGAGCTTCTTCTACTCAGCACGCCTCAAACTCCACCGCTAAGGCCACGGCTGCTCCGAGCAGTAACTCGACTATGCCAGCTGGCTTCACAACTCGCACCAAGGATGCTAAAGCGCCCCTGGGCACCGGCCAAACCACTACCGGTGGCTCTCGCAATGCCACCGCCGGCGCTGCTGCTTCAACTGGCAAGTCATCATCCGCCTCAGCTCCACTGTCAACAGGCACATCCCCATCCTCCGCACCAGTTGCCAATGCAGTTAACAACAACGGCACCATGTTCGCAGTAACATACGACGACAAAAACAACACAATCGTCCAACTCATCCCCGCAAGCAACATCACCAGCCCACTCGGCGCAAGCGGTACAGCAGCCGCAACAGGTTCCACAGGAAGCGCCAGCGCAAGCGCAGATCTCGGCCGACGAGATGTACCAGCGCCCACTGCGGCACCCATCACTCCTGCCAAGGCAGACAAGAAGTCCTGGACTCAAGGCTTCCCTGGCTTTGCCTACGCGCGTGCCGACGCCCTTCCTCGTCCAAGCAGATGGTTCAGAGGGGAGGGGTGGTCTTGGAGCGGGAGCTCATGAGCTCAAGCTCTGTAGACATTACTTTCCTTTTGTTGTGTGATTTAGTGGTGTTACGGGTTGATTTGCATTGGGAATAATGGGTAAAAAACGATATCTTAAAAGAGATTGCTGCATCTGCATGATTGGGACTGGGAAAATTCGGAAACTGGACGAATGTGCGCGATACCTACGGTTAAGTATTTACTGTTTGCTTTTTGGTTAATTTGATGGTTAAAAGAGAGGGGGAAATGAAGGATAAGTATTGAACGGAATTGGGCTCATGTAGAAATAAGTGTTACTAAATAATGAAGATGATCAGAAGATTTCAAGATTGCATTTGTCTACAAGGTTCCAGATCATGTCATATCTCGTCTGATCCTGTTCTTATAGTCTTGCTTCAAGGTGGGAATTGTCACAAAAACCGGAAGACAGGAAGCATCATCAGCATTGATCTAGTTCACAGGGAACTTCCTCTGCAACCAATCTCCAATCAAGTTCGCAATCTCCTCAGGCTTCTCATACAGCACCCAATGACCAGCGTCCACGACTTTCTCTTCCAAATCTGTCACCAAGCCCTGATCCTTCGCCGGTTTCATCAGATCAGTGCGGCAAACCCAATCGCCCGTCTGTCCGATATAAAGCAGCGGAACGGTGATCTTCTTGCCAGCATTATCAGGAGCCTCACATAACTCCCGTTCATCCTCAAGCATGGTGTTCTTGGCCAAAGAATGGTAGTACTGCACCGGACCCTCAAAACCACCTTTACTCATACGCTCAATGAACCTTTGCTTCAGCTCAGGATTGCGAGCATAAGGTTTTAGCATGATGGACACATCCTTCCACCTCCCTTCCCTCGCCACGTACTGGCGCATCGCACCGGGCGTGCAGAACATCTCGCGCATCCAGATATCGCGACCGTTCTCTTCCGGAAGCGGCGAGGGGTGGAAGCCGTGGTTTACTTCGTACATGCGTTCGAGGTCGTTATTCATCAGGCGCGGGGAGTCTTCGGAGCAGAAGAAGTTCCAATATTCCCATTGCGGGTAGCCGAAGGCTTTTGCTGTGAGTTCGTTGGCTTCGTCGAGGGAGAAGGGCTCGGGTGATGGAATTTGGTAGGCGAGAGACAGGAGTGAAAGTCCGATGCAGCGGTTACGGTGGTAGAGGTAGAAGCGTTGTGCCGTTGCTGGATCTAGATTTTAGACAAAAGATCTCTGAAATTTCTCTAGGAAGAACATACCAGATCCCCAATCGTGTCCAATGGGTATCACGTTGTTCGGAACACTCTCATCGTCGAGGATTTGAGCAATGGAACTCGCCTGAGCGCGGTAATTGTACCTCGAGGCATCCGTCGGCTTGGACGAATCTCCCAGACCAAGAATCTCAACCAGCATGAAAGGATATGGCAGCTTCGACAGGTGTGGCACGGCTCCTGCCCACATGTATGCATCGTCTGGGAATCCATGAAGGAAGACAAGAGTCGGTGTTGAAATGTCCAGTCTGTTTCTAAAATCAGGCGAAAGATAGTAGCTATATTTCAGATTAAATGGTTTCGTCGTGAGAGCTTTGTGATCGAGCTTCTTCATGTCGTCCAACCCTGGAATTGAAGACATCTTGTCGGGGAGAGATGTGGTATGGAGCTATTTGATCTTCGAAAAACTGCTCGTCGTTTTTGATTTGTCGAACAAAAACATGAAGACACGTTCACCTGTGCATTATAATGATATCTGTTGATATATAGCGACATCATCGTAAAGTCATGTAAGGTTTGCCCCGCATCAAGGCGAGTTCCAGACCAGATCAGGGAACCCATAGTCCCGATCTCAACTACCCCTCAACTCCCAAATGCCATGACGGCTGAAGGGGCACGGGAAACTCGATGAAGTCACCGGCTGTTTGCTATGGGTTCTGGAAGCGGTGCGTGAGCTGGCGAAGTGAAGTGCTTGCTTCGCTGCATCCCGGCAATCAGCAAGCGAAGCCACTTCCGAGGTCTCGCCAGCCGCACGGCAGCCGCAAGCGGCCAGTGCGTAAACCGATAGGAGCATCTTCACCCAATCCCAACACAGAACAACAAGGGAACCAACAATTGCCATTGGATAGCAATGGCTAACGGGAACTAATTGCTACTTCTAGGACACTCTAAAGGGGGTCAGACGATGGCGTCGAAGGAGCTATTCCACCTTCTGCGTGTCCTGGATGAGCGTGACACGGGACTAGGCAGAGACGATGTCGCTTGGGCATTTGAGCCCGCAAAGAAAGCTGAGACAGAGGAATGGGTCAAGACCTACCTGACGCCGGCCACCTTGCTCACGAAGGAAGAACACGCCTTTCACGACAGATTCGGAGAATTTACTCCGCAGATTCACAGTGCAGCATCTGGACGGCCACTCTCTGACGAAGAATTCGAGCATGCCATCAATTCGCTCGAGTCTAGCACGGCGGCCATTGACGCGCAATGCCAGCTCATGGAAGCTCAGAAGCGAGCTTTACTCGACTTCAAGGCGCGGAACTCCTCAGGCAACCAGCAGGGCAATGTTGAACCCAGCAAACGGCAACAGAACATTACTCGAGACAAGGCCCAGTTGGATCTCGAGCTTAGCCAGCTGTCGAGCTCTCTGAAAGAGAGACTTCGATCATCCATGACTCAAACCGAGGCCGCTTTGACGAATTTTCCTACCAAAGTGGAACGCCTACTTGAGAAGGATGACAGGATGCTAGATGGCTTGCAGAAAGTCATCCCAAAGCTTAGCGGCGACAACAATGACGGTGATGCTCTGCAAGAAGTCGACCAGCTATGTCACGCATTCTCTATACTCGAAGCCAAGGCCATCCGCGCGAAGATCGACGCATTATATCAAGACCAACTCCCGGATCCAAGCCAGTCCTCCAATGGACACAGTTCGTCCAATGAGCGAGAGCAACAATCCGTCCGCGCAGAGCTAGAAGAATTAAGCAGCGAAATTGACGGTCTACTGACCCTCGTCGCCGAAAACTACTACCGCATCCCCATCACCAAACGCCTAGGAAACGCACAATCAGAAAGCCGCAGCGAAGCGGCGCGTTGGTCAGAATACCTCGGCTCAACTCTAACGTACCTTTCATCGCGCCTCGAGAGTCTGACCCAGCACTTTCAACACCTCCACACCCACCGCGCAGCGCTAGATGCCATTTCACAGACCCTCCAAAAGGCCATCGCCGCTCCACCAGCCAATACAGAAGAAGCGCAACCCGCTGCTGCCAAAACCGCACAAGCCCAGAAAGGCCTCAAACCGCTGCGTCTGGTCCAAGCAAATCTACCCGAAGCGCCCGACGCGACGGCCCAGCTCCTGCGGCACTTGGACATCAAGCACTCTGATCTCACCGACGTCGCAAAGCTGTCGCAAACGCTGCAGAGCGCTAAGCTCGAACGGCAGAACAATCTCGTCTCTTTCACTTCGAGCACCGAAGCAAGTCTAACAAGACAGCTGGGCGAATCGCTGAACAGAGCAGATGTCGATGCGAGGGATTTACTGAGCGCGGTGTTTGCGCATTCGCAATTCGGCGAGCGCAGACTTACGGACGAAGAGGCGCAGCGGGAGCTCGACGTGTTGGAAGGCAGGACGCAGACTATCGGGGAGCAGATGCGGCGTTTGGACGTTGAGGGATTGGCTGGTGATGTGAGAAGATTGCAGAGGAGTTTCTTGGCACAGGAGAAGTAGAGTTGAAAAAAAAAACAAAATAATACATCTTTCTAGCAGTACTGTTTGCGAAGCCTCCCCGTGACGTTCGATCTATGCATACATAGTGATAATGATGTGGTGTGGGTCGCTAAGAGATGAAGCAGAGGCAGTCGAGGCCGACGTAGAAGACGAACAGAGGGTACACGGCCAGCGAGACCCGGTTCTTCACCACGCCGCTGCCTCCCAGAATGCTTACACCCGCTGCGAGTGACCAGAGTCCGAGCACGGTGTAGACTGGTATGCGGACGATGGTCGGCACGCGGAGGGCGCTGAGCAGGGAGGCGATGACGAGAGGGAACAGTGTGTAGCCGATGATGCAGACGGATTGGAAGAATGAGCTGTGAGATTATCGTTAGTTTTGTGGCAGAATCTTCTTTGGGAAATAGAACGAACATGTTGCCGCCAAGGAGCTTGATCTGGAAGGTCACGATAGCCTCACCGAGCCAGATGGTCGCGAACACACCGCTGAAGACGAGCGAGCGTTGATCGTCACGCGCGTTGATCGAAAGAAGGAACGACAGCAGCAAGCAAAAGAGTAGTGGTCCCCTAGAAAATGTGTTAGCGTTGCAACCAGCGCGTTCCAGCCATGTCTTCACATACCAAAGATCCCAATCTCTCAGTCCTTCGCTCATGCCACCCTGCAGAACCGCATCCGCATCTGGCCACCGGCCAACAAGTCCACGCAAATGTCCCATACTCGGCATACCACCAGAGAGACTATCACCCTCGCCTCTCTCCGCGCCTCCCATACCGCCTCCCTGGTTCAGCATGCCGCCGAGGAGGTATTTGGGCCACAGCACCTGGCGCATCTTCTCCCACACAGCGAGCAAGTCGCGGCGAAGTGTTTCCCACACAGACTCGTCGAGCGTGCTGACGGGCGCACGGCGGTCCTCGCCTGGGATGGCAGAATTCAGGTAGCCTTGGGCGTTGTGGGCGGAGCGCGTGTTGGAGCTGGCTTGGTTCGAGGTGATGTTGCCTGTTAGGGGTGCGCGGTCGTCGGTTCGGCCGTTGTTGATGGGGTCGTCGAGGTCGTCGAGGGTTGCTTTGAAGAAATTTAGTTACACGTTCTATTAAGAAGTCCTCTGGTGGCATAGACTCACCATCGTCAGGGTCAATCAGGTCGTCTCCCTCAATGCTAGGGTTGTCGTAGCGTTCGTATGGATTGGCTGATTGCGAGCTTCCACCGCCGCCTGAGGGCATCATTGCGGCCATTTTGAGCTGGTTCGGTCTTGACAATGTCTTTATTGAGAGCTCAGAGTTGCAGACAATTGGCTTGTTGTTGTGTACATGTATGCCTAGATGCGGATAATCTTTAGACGTATGGACTGCAACGTCAGCTGCGGCCAGCTTTCAGACAGCTGCCTTACGCGTTTGGCCCTGAAACACGGACATGACTCGCGCGCTATCAGATCCTAGACATCACACCAACCCGTGAGCAGATGATTCCCTTCGGCTCCTTTCATCTATCTGGCTCTTGTCAACTGACGACATTGGAGATTGATGGCACTACTTGCTCCGCTCTCGTCATACTTCCCTACCAACGTACACGGCTCACACTTTGTCAAAGCATGCCCATCTCGCACGAACGGCATCGGACGCCCCGCCGATATTGCCTTGGCGAAGAGGAAGTAAGTTACTGGGAATAAGCCTCTAACCCTCATAACCGCCATGACCCACCAACCTGGATGACCTCAAATGATCAAGAGCTTGTAGCTGCGGCTCTGAAGCTTCTCATCCAGCGTTGTGTCAACGTGCCTTACCTCGATGGAGCTCGCCTGTGATGTCTTCATTATTGACAAATCTTTCCTGATCTACAGAGCGGGGGAGATCCAATCGCCAGATCGACTGCATGGCATTCTTGTTCCTGGTGAGGGATCCGGCAGTCGACTATACTTGTTCACGATTGTAAGACACTCACAAGTCTCCAAGCCTCCAAGCCGCTACGTCGATGGGTTTCTGATGTTGGCTATCGAAGTCGTAGTAGTGGCGTCTGCGAGCTTTCCTATATGACGGCCTGGCTGTTCTTAGAAAACGCCTCCGACCTAACACTAAAGCACCGCAACCAGTAGCGGCGCGAAGCAGTTGCAATACCCGCGAATACTGCCAGGCCACGAAGGCTTCTCCAGTTGTCTATCATTCAACCACCTCCCGAGAGCAGTCATGCGGTAGTGACCTTGACGGTGGAGGCTTAAACAGCCTTTCTGAGCAGCTGTTCTACCCACATCCAATATCTGCAAGCACTCTCCACCTATCTCGACTAGGCATGCACATCGTGAGAGAACTGGAGCTACTAAGTAATTCTATTCGCATCTGGATGCCGATCATCAGTTTTTCAAGGGCACCACAACGATCATGCAGCTGCCAAGAACGACTTTAGTTGAGGCTCTAGTGACATGCCAACACCAGACGATGCTTGTCACCAACGACGCGGGTGGCTGCTGTTCATCGTTCTTTCCATCGCCTCTCGTAGCCTGTTGAAGGTATCCTCAAGGTACAAAAGGCGGCCAGTAGCACAGTGCCGCCTCGATTCCTTTTCATCATCTCCTCCAACCTATCTTCTGCTCTGTCGATCATAGCCATGCACTTTTTCTCCCTCTTGACTTTGGTGGCCTCTGCCACTGCCGCTACTATTCCTGCTGCCTTGCTTGAAGAACGGCAGACATGTCCCGCGGCCAACTCGAACAACCTCGCAAAGGCGAAGGCTGCGTTCACCTCGGCCAAAATCGTCCCAGACGTGGTTCCCCAATTCAATCCTACTCTTGAGCTTAGGTAAGCTTGTCATGCCGAATCAATTCGACATTCAAGTACTCGTTGAGCTGATGAATCTTTAAAGTGTGAAGTACGGTAGCAAAGCTGTCAACTTTGGCAATACCTTCAACACCCTTGGTGAGTAATTTGACACGACTGACCTTTCCCATGATCAGTGGACTGATGTGGCGATCAGAAACGGTCCCCGAGCCATCCTTCTCCATCACTGCAGAGAACGGAAAAGACCCAAAGACCACCAAGTACACACTCATCATGGTCGATCCGGATGCGCCTGGCCCTGCCGCTCCCATATTGAGGTACTTCCTCCATTGGATCGTCTCGGACGTGCAGCCAAGCTGTGTCACCACCCAGGCGCGCAAGATGGTCGCGATGTACATGTCGCCGACCCCGCTGTCCGTCGCACCTCATCGCTATACATTCCTCATCTATCGCCAACCGCCAAACTACGTGCCACCGCCGAGTCTGAATTATCTCCCTGGCGTAAGGGCCAAGTTCGATCTGCCCGGTTACGTCAAACAGGCGAAGTTGGAGGGACCTGTTGGTGGTAATTATTATCTGGAAGGACAGGCGCAGAATCTGTGTCTGGCACTCCCTGGCTGCACCGCTGATGGCACTGGGTATAACTTGTAATCAAATCAAGGGGAGTCGAATTTGAGATGAGAGGGGACTTGAACGAAAAGTGAAATGTCTTGAGAGCACTTCCGCTGGAAGGCGTTTGTCGGTTACCTAGTGTGTTTTGTCTGTTTTCCCGTCCATATGTTAGGTAAGACGAAAACGACAAGCATGTATTTTCTGAGATGTTCTCGCCTTTATCTCCACATCGCTCCCACATGCTCTCCGCATTCTACCGTTCCTCGGCAATCACGTGGTGGCTCCCCGAAATCAGCCGTCAGACAGGCTGATTAGGGTGCAATTGGCGGGTTGCATCGAGAACTTCACTTACGATTTCCACCCCCGCGTTTTCGTGGTCAGAAAAGGCAAGAGCGGCAAGGTGGCGGGTATGTGGACACGCCGTCCGACTTCACAGTAGGGAAGAGATGACGCCGGCGCTTCACTTCAGAAGCCCCTCCTCCACTTCCCGCGCACGTTGCAGCGCCATCCCACCCCTCTGCACCAATGCCATCTGCACATCGCGACAGGCGTGCCCACATCGCCCGGGCGGGCGATTCAACTTCTGCCCTTTTGCTTTCGACTTGCGATTCCCAAAACCGCCTTACCACTACCTTTTTCCACCGCTACCTTTCCGCCGCTACCATCATTCCCCGCCGATCGCCAGAGCCAACCTGCCGCGGCGCCAGGACGGTTGATATATGACCGCCGGCTCCTCCTCCTCCTGCTCCCACTCCTCTTCCTTCTCCTCTCCTGCTCTGTAACTGTGCCTGTCTAGCCTCGTTCAAAACCGCCTTACAACCCGAGAGGACGGCTTCTTCACTACTGCTTCCGTACCCCACTCTGTTTGTCTCTCAGTATGCACCTCCTCCACCCCTCCTCACCAGACCTGCCTGGCTCACTAGTCTCCTCCCAGAAGGTTCGAGACCAAAACCGCAACACCGGCAACCAGGCCGACATGCCTGACGCGATCCTCGACGATATTTCCCACCGCCGCTTCAATCCGCTGGGAGGAAGCTGGGTGCTGGTCAGCCCTCATCGCACCAAGAGACCATGGCAAGGAGCGCAAGAGGCTGCGTCGAAGAACGTTTTGCCCGACTATGATCAATCGGTGCGTAAGAATGGATGAATGGACGAGTAAACAGTTGGGACATAACATTGACGGACGTAGTAGTGTTATCTATGCCCTGGCAATAAGCGCGCGCAAGGCGACGCCAACCCAAAGTACGACAGGACGTTTGTCTTCGTCAACGATTATTCCGCGGTTAAGGAGGACCAGGCACAATACGAGCAGCCCAAGGAAGATGGCTGTAAGTTGCTCTTTGGAAACATGAGACTGCACGGCATGGTATGATGCTGACACTGCTACAGCACTATCCGCACGGTTGTTGAAGGCTGAATCTACCACTGGCAAATGCTACGTGATCACATTCTCACCAAAGCACAACCTCACACTCGCCGACATGCCGGCCCAGGATATCTTGCCGGTCATCGATACCTGGACCAAGATTTACACCACTCACCTGGATCCCCAGTCACCCCTTCTGAACAAGGCCTCGTCGGCCCTTTCCTCCGCACAAACAAACGGCAGCATTATCGAAAGTCCTAAACAGCAGTATCGTTACATGCAAATTTTCGAGAACAAGGGTGCCGCCATGGGTTGCTCCAACCCTCACCCTCACGGACAAGTCTGGACTACTACATCATTGCCAGAGGAACCGAGCATCGAACTTCAAAACTTGAAGCAATACCGCCGGGAACACAACGATTGCCACATGCTGGAGGACTACGCAAAACTCGAGAGCGAGAAGGGTGAGAGGACTGTTTTCGAAAACGAGAGTTTCTGGGCTGGATGCCCCTGGTGGGCAACCTGGCCGTTTGAGGTTATGGTCATTGCGAAGACACACAAGCGAGCTCTTGTCGACTTCAACGATCAAGAACGCGCGAGCCTGGCAGAAGTCATCGCAGAGATCACCAGACGATACGACAATTTGTTTGAAACAAGCTTCCCCTACAGTAAGCGACCCAATCAAACCGACAAAAGCTTCCATGATGGGCTAACTTCTCGGTTCAGGCATGGGAATCCACCAAGCGCCACTCACCGGCACCACCGAAGAGATCGAAGCCAGCCATTTCCACATCCACTTCTACCCACCTTTGTTGCGCAGCGCAACAGTGCGAAAGTTCCTCGTCGGCTACGAGTTGATGGCCGAGCCTCAACGCGATATCACGCCCGAACAAGCCGCGAAACGCCTGCGGGATTGCAACGGACCGTTGTATCGCACGCAGCAGTGAAGTGAATTCGGAAGAATTCTCACGGCGGGAAAATGAATTTCCGAACCTCGGATGCAAATCAGCGAAATGCTTGGTATCCTCTGGGAGCACATGCTTATCGCGTCAAGCCCTACTACGACGATGACCATTATGCAAGCGACGTAGAGCACAAATTGCTTGCTGTCGTTGCCATTGCGACTCTGTCCGTTCCTGCTATTGTCACTGGATAGACTTGGAGTTTGGGAAAGGCCTTCTTTGTTTATTCCTCAAGACGCATCACGTAGACACGAACTGATTGCCATTGCTAGAAGTGACCATTCTAGAAAATAAAAGATCCTTCAACCCCACGAATCGCATCCTTCTCCTGATCCTGATAACTTAACAACCTTTCTACGGAGACGCCCTCCCCATCACCAAACTCTCAGAAACCGTAGCCAACCTCACCGAATTGAACCCCTGCCGATCCCCACCGACCTCCTCGCCCATCGTCAAGATCGCCTCAGGCGGGAACCAATCCTGCGCATATCGACTCATGTAGGGATAAGTGAGCAGCACCTTGAAGACGAGAAACCCGCCCAGGCCGTTGATATCCAACACGAGCTGTTGCAGGAACGCAACCAGAGTTTCTAGCCCGGGCAGTCTGGCGCTCGTTTCGAGGAAGGATACCCCGTCTATTAGGCACACGACTGTGCAGGGCTGATTGGTCGTCATGACCAATGACACGATCAGCGAGCGGAAGAGTTCGCACAGGTACTGGATGTTGCCGCTTCGTATCGCTTCGATGGCGTGCCATTCGAGCCTGGACAGGTTCGCTCTGTCGCCGAGGTAACGCAGGAGCTGGTAAATCAGAAGGCGAAGTACGCCTTCGGCGCTTTCGAGAGGGTCGTCGGGCGACGAGTGGCGACCGCATATGCAGAGGAGAGGGATTGCCGTTTGTGTCGATATCAAAGTCTGCCCAAGTAGACCGACGACGTAAGTTAGCGGGGAGAGCGTGGCTGTTTCGCTTTGCGTGTCTTTCCCGTTGACGACGAGGATTTCGCAGACACCGGTTCTGAGCCAGGATTGGAAGCGTGCATGGTGGAGGAGGGAGGCGGCGCGGTCTTGTCGCTCTGGTGGAAGGGTTTGCCCATAGGACACGGCGAGGTGGGAGTCTTCTTCTGGTACGTTGGGGGTGACTTGAAGGAGATTCAGGAGATCAAAGGGGGTGATCATGGATTTTTGGAGGGCGATGAGGATCGTTGGGTCGGGGGGTTTGCGGGCGAGTTGTTCGAGAGCGTCCCGCAGGGATTCGTTCGACTTGAGCTGCCAGTCGCGGATGTATATTTGCTGTTGACACAACTGGATCAACGACTGGATCGTTTCCTCATGGTTCTTCTGTCGGGCAGCTTCGACTTTCTGCATCTCGACTTGAATGTCATGGACACTTTCGAGGACGCCATCGACTCCGATGTGGATCTTCTGAATCCGCTTGTGTTGGCAATATTCCAGTTGCTCGTGGAATTCCTTGACCCTATCTTCGACGGCGGTTTTGATTTTGTCTTCGAGCGGTCTGCTGTAGTTATTTTGCTTGAACAGCGCGCTGAATGTGCGCCGCCAGGCGCTGTCGTCGAGCCATGCGAGGATGTCTTGCACAGCATCTAGCAATGTGAGATACAAGCTCTCTGCCGTTTTCCAGAGCCTTCTGTCGCCGGAGTAGAGCTGTTGAAAGCCTTTGGTCCCTTCAACTGTGCGGGTTAGAGTTCCCAGACAGTTAAGGATCTGCTCGCGCACTTTTGCTATCCTTTTGGCGGCCTGGATATTCGGTCAGTCTTCATACCATTACGGACACAAGGGGCACCAATGGCACCCACATTGAAGACCAGAGTAAGAGCTCCGCACAAGATGAATGAATACTCTCCCTGCGGCAGAAACTCAAGCAACACTTCCGCGGCCGAGGCGTTGTTGCTAAAGTCGCGGCCCAGCGTATGGAAAAAATGCGATTTCAAATTTTTTCCACGCGCATCATAGGCTTCCAGAGCGGCATTCGCTTCTCGTTGCACATCTGAGATCTTGAAATTCTGGCCCAGCCGGAATCTGTTCAGCTCAGGTTTCTTGGATTCTTGGGTGAGTTTGTGGACGAAGTCTTTGAAGCGTTTTGTTCGATCGGCGACCCTGTTATGAAATGAGCATTGATCATGCCATAAGGCGTTGTGTATTCCTCATTCAATCGGACAAGGGCAGATGAGAATGGACGGACTTACTGAGTCGAAGGATTAGGTGGGACGAATTTCTCCACAGCCGAGTCCCAGGCGGTGTTGGAGTCGCGCCGAATGATTGCAGCTGCTGTGTTGGTCACATACGGCTCGATGGTGACATCTTGACTGGCCATGGTTCCGAAACACTTGCATCTACCTGAACTGTCCCTTTCATATGCCATGAGATGGCTAATGATGTCTTTAAAGATATATCAGCCTTAGTCGATACCACCAACATCATCAGTCATGGCATAGCCACGGGGCTGCGCTGCATACGTGCGACGACAATAATGCAATGCAGCCATCCTTCAGGATGCCTGCACATGACCGCTCCTTTTCTAATCAAGGCACCGGACCCTAGTTGTATGACATGATTGCCTGCGGATGTACTATCAGCGTGCATGTGCGAGCAAACGCCTCGCCCTCAGCTGGCTCAGCTCGTATGAGTGCCTCGCGTCTGGACCAATGGACGACTGCGGTCCTCTGACAGTGCAGCACACACGGCACGATTGCGCCTGCATATCTGACCACCAGGCAATTGCCAGGGCGCATTTTATACACCGGCTATACATGCAGGGTAGTACTGCAGGGCGGCTACAACACTCCTCCCTTGAAGGCCGCTATTGCCTCAGGGTACAAAGGCGTCGAGCTCGCAGATTATTCTGCGCGTGAAGTTTGCTTTCTTGCTCGACCTCGTTTCATCAATTTTCAGAGACAATTGGAATTTCAACATGGACACTGGCGCGACTTCGAGACCTACATCGCCTTCCACCGAAAGGGCACTCGCCGCAGCTTCGCCTGATCCAGCTACGCAGCCGAGCGCAGCTGTGAAGAATGAAGACACAGTCGTGGGCGATGTGACATCTGAAGACACCACAACGAAGGACCATGAGGATGGTACGAAAGAAGAGGTAATTACTCTTACATCAAGAACGGGTCTCCCTGTCTTGGCTAATGCCCGAGACAAGAGTCCTAAGGACAATGCCGAGGAGAAAAGTCCTGAACGTCTTGCTACAAGCCCACTGCTCTCTTGGACTACCAGAGCCAAGATCAAGTCGGAAATCCGCAAAAGAACTGGCACTGAGTGGTCAACACTTGCTATTGATACGTTCTTGGACAGCGCACAAGCCATTGACCTCATCATCAAGAGCTTCGCGTACGAGGAACCGTCGTCAGACACCTCGAAAAATGCAGGCCCTCGCGAAATTGCGAAGCCGGAGATGAAGCACATGTCCTGGGATGAGTGGAGGAAAACTGGCAGGGCACAATCCAAAGGTACCCGGAAAGACCATTCGGCGATTGATGTCCTCTTTGAGGAGCCACAACCTCTCTGGACGTCCGCGCGTTCATCCTCGCAGAGGAGCCTGAAGTTCATCGACGCGATCGGAACAGATAATCGTCAACACGCGATGAACAAAGAACAAAGTCCTTTGCCGGCTCGCATCAGGATCAATTCTGCTCCAGCCAAGCGACTTCTGGATTCCATATGCGACGACAAGTTGGCTTACGAAATGCCGGCGGATCCACTCATCATTTTCCGCCCGTACAAGGTACTCACTATTCACCAGGAGCATATCAAATCGAAACTGTCTGAAATAGAACGACTATACAACGAAAGGCTCGACAACAACAAGATATCGAAGATGGCAAATGAACAAATGCACAGAACTGATGATGAAGTCAACGGGTCATCCTACAAAGCTGAAGGAGAACAAGAGTGCAAGGATGATGCAAATCTGGAAAACAACAACACCAATGAGATCGATGCCTCCATGGAGGATGCCGAGTATCTGGCTCAACGAAAGTTTCCGGACGGCGGGATATTTTTCACAGGCACTGACTGGTCCATACTGACCTTGTCAGAGATCAAAGAGGCTGTCGACGACTTCACATGCCTCGTTCGTTTCATCGATGAGACACTAAATCCCGTGCGAAACTATCTTCAGAATCAGCCGACCTCAGTCATTTTCAGCAATATTTGGCATCTTTTTCCGACTGGGAGTCTCATATATTGCAAAGAGAGATCAACACCGCAGAAAATCTGGAAAGTCCTCCAAGCAACTGGAGGCCGGAGGTATATGTCGGCACCAAGGGAAGAGATCCAAGAGTGGGACACCAAGTACAGTCCTTTCGTGGTGGACTCCTATTATTGGGACTATGATGGCTCAAATTTTGTTCGGGTCTACCGTCGTTTCAAAATCGAGGTTTTTGATCAATCTCTCCCAGTGGAGGCCTTGCAAATTATGCCTCTCACGGTCGCTGAGAACCTTCTCACTGGTGTCAACCGAGAGGATTTTCGCAAACAAGGAACACAATTCTTGACTTACAGAACACCACAGCATCGGTACTACCAAGGCACTACATTGACCCAGACTCCCAGTGGAGAACCAATGTTTAGGCAAAACAAGGACGATATTGGCTCTCATCGGATGTTCACTGAACGAGTCGAGAGTCAGGTGGTTGTTGACTTCGAGCGTGGTGTACAAGCAAACCCTGAATGGACTCCGATGAGCACTGAAGCTGAGCCGTGGAAAATGGACCCCGCCGAGTTGGAAGACGGCCATGAATACCCAGAGAAGGACAATGTCTGGGATTCGAGGATGAGCGCAATGCTCCTGAAGGAAGAAGAAGCAAAGCGAAAACAGTGGGACAAAGGCGACTCTAAGCCAGATGGAGACGATATTTTGTTATTCCCCGACAGAGTCTTCGCTTATATCTTGCGCACGCGCAGCTGGGGTAAGTTGACAGCATTCATGATATGGATAGCACGCTGACATAAGATCAAGCATGCCTGCGGCTGAGCGCAGATGAGACAGGCAAAGAATGCCTCATGCACATCGACCAGCAACTCAATCCCTGGAAAGATCTTGAAATTCCGGAGGGCCACAAGAATGTTGTTCAGGCACTCATCGAAACTCAGTTTTCCAAAGATAAGAGTAAGAATACACATTTCGATCTCGTCCGCGAGAAAGGCAAAGGTGTCATCCTCCTCCTTCACGGTGTGCCAGGCGTGGGTAAGACCGCGACAGCAGAGTGCGTTGCTGCGTCTTATAGCAAGCCACTTCTGCCCATCACCTGTGGTGATTTGGGACTCAAACCAAAGGAAGTAGAAGCCACATTGCAGACAGCATTTCAGCTCGCCCAAGCTTGGGATTGCGTTATGCTTCTTGATGAGGCAGACATCTTCCTTGCCCAGCGTACGAATGCGGATATCGAAAGGAACGCTTTAGTGAGTGTCTTTCTTCGCATACTAGAGTACTACGAAGGCATTTTGTAAGTTCATCCGACTCACCGGCGACGCATGAGCGACGCTAAACCAGCGTTAGATTCTTGACCACCAACAGGGTTGGTGTTTTCGACGAAGCCTTCAAATCCAGGATACACATGGCTTTGTACTACCCACCACTAAATTGGCTGACTACCGAGAAGATCTGGCGGAACCTGATTAGACGGGCTCGTGAATCCGTGATGAAAGTCGAATGCAATCCTGACGATCTGATCAGATTCGCATGGCAGCTTTTCGAAGATCAGGACAAGAACACCAAATCGATTGGGCCTGCTTGGAACGGTCGCCAGATCCGCAACGCGTTTCAGAGTGCAATTGCTTTAGCACGCAATGAATGCAGTGGATCCCATGCGAATGTCATGATTGAGCCGCGGCATTTCAAAACAGTGGCTGATGTCTCCAATCAGTTCAATCATTACATCTGGCGAGTCAAGAGTAGCCGTACAGATGCCGATATCGCCAGGGAAATCCAGTCTAGAGATGACAATTTCGGCCATTTAACGCACGCTCAAGGGTCTTCTCACAGTCATCAAACGTACCAACATCCACCTCCAGCCCAGACCCCGATGCCAATGCGACAGGCAACACCAAATATCAACCCTTTCCAAGGCTTTTCGACACCTCAATCTACACAACAGCCAAATTATCAAGTCGCAACTGGGTCGCCATATAACCCAAACCAGTCAGCATTCTACACCAATGCTCAAGCGCCCATTCCATTCAATGTTCAGCAGACCTATAACACGCAGCAACCTCAGTACGTTCAGCACCTGCAGCCTCCACCGGGCCAACAACAGTTCCAAGCACCTCAAACTCCTCCTGGTCAACAATATTCACAGCCTCAGGTCATGCCTGGTCAACAGTATCAGACTGGACAACAGCCAGGCGCTCAGCCTCAATACCAGCCGAGTGTTCAGCATCAATACCAAACAGCAGTCCAGGGCGGCTATGCTACCGTGGGAGCTGCTGATCCTAGTGTCCCGACTCAAGAAGTCCCTCCGAGTCGGCCACACTCTTAGTTGTAATTACATCAGTCGTTACCGGCACGTAATTTTTGATATAGATCTCCAGCCTTTATCTGGAATTCATTTCATCCAATGATGCGTTCATACTGTGAAGAGAAAAGCACAAAACTCTCGCAAGCGCTCACGAACCGCAAGCCAATAGCATCTTCACTCGGCTTCGCCATGGGCGTAGAGATCTTTGTAGACCTTGATGCTGCAACAGGGCACGGCGTGTGTGTGTGTCATCAGATGAAGTGAAAGTTGCTCTATTCTGCTATGTGGACGCAACTAAGCTGTAGGTCTAACCACAGCTGCTCCGTCTGTCATGTTCTGCAAGCCACCATTCGGAATAACGAAGTTGCCCGATCTGCGGAACTCTGACGGATTGACAGAGTATTTCACACCATTGTTATCATAAACACTGCCGCCGTGGTTCCAAACGTCATCCATGGGCTCACCAGTGGTCAGATTGTCCCCCTTGTCAGATATCGTGCAGTCATCGCTAGTGTTCAAGTCATTGATATAAATCAAACAGATATTTTTGGTATGTCCAGACTTACTGAAGAATTCCCATGTAGTACTTGCACTCGTCCTCGAAAATCATATACTCACGCTGACCCTCTGGCCATTCAACCTCAATCGTCACCCTGTCTGACGAATCTTCGTTATAGTCTTGCGAGTATGTTGATCCGGCCTCTGCGGTGCCATTCGAGTAGCTTTCGATGCCCTCACAATAATCTTCGATATTAGTTTTGAGCGTTGAGCGTTCTACGTGGTAGAACTTTTCGTCAGAGCACTCGGGATCGGATGCTTTTCCTCCAGACCACTCACGGCGCATTACGAGTGGCTCGATGCTGAACGTGGCATTGACGCTGTCGCTGTAGTAAACAATCGATCCGCCATGCTTCAGGTTCTCGGCGTTGGCACCTGTATCTTCGTTCGGTACATCGCAGCCATCGACGATCATACTCAGGCTTGCCACACAGCTATGTTCGTTGATTGCGCCATCATCTTCCCAATTAATCGCAATCGCGACAGAATCGCTGGAGTCTTTGTTGAAAGTCGCGTTGGTTTTGGTACCAGCAGAGCCGTTGGTGTTATGCATGTCTTTAAAAATTGAGCATGGTGTTCCCAAGGGCCGTTTCATCAAATGCGACAGGATTCATACCTTCACAAAATTCCTCTACGGCAGATATCATGACGTCTCGGTCGGTCCAGGTATCGGTCGAGTCGCCCTTGCACTTCTTGTCTCCAGTTCCAGGTAGAGTAGCGAGTGTTACATTCACCATCTCTCCCGGGAATGAGTCGATACCTGGTGGATATCCAATCAGCTTGTGGCAGCATACCCGAATCAGTTTGTCGCGACTCACCCATTGACTCTACGTTTACTACCGACATCGTGTACAAGACCAGGTTGGCAATCAGTACATGGCCCTCCTGAGTCGGGTGGAACACTCTCAGTGTTATATCTGGTAGTACAAGAGAGATCACATCACGGCTGCCAAGCCGCTGTGCGGCGTCGATCTCATGGTTAGTGTCATTGCTTGCGACGTCGAGTCCTTCAACAGATGCTCGGCTTCTTGTCAATGGCAACTTCGCGTCGCCAGAGCTTGATGATGAAATGCCAGTCGCATTCAGACCATTCACAGCGAACCGACCTTTAGCCTTGTTCTTACGGATCCAGTAGTCATCGATACTAATGGACATGCCATCATTTGCGTTATACTGGTCGGTTGAGAGTGATTGGTCATGACTCTCGATGACTTGCTGCACCACCGCGCCATACTTGACACCTAGGGTGTTGTTCTTGACTGAATCATCTTCGTCATCCTTTGAATGGCGTTGGAGCGCATCGCGCCAATCTTCAGCCTCGTCGCCCAACATCGGCTTGTCATAAGTCTTCATCTCGTAGAAAAACGCATCTTCCCTGTCTGCGCTCCTGCCTTTGCTCTCATCGTCTCCAGGCTGACAGAATCTGCCTTTGGTCATACCAACATACTTGTCGTAGTCGATAAAGTGGACTTGAGGTCCTGCTCTTTCAACCGCCGCGCGGAGAGCATCGTTCATCATGTCGACGAGATCATTCATGCGCTTCCTGTTTTCTTTGGTGAGATAGACCTTGTGCCTAAATTCGTTCCATAAATGCCATGAGACATTATCACAGGCGTCATCGGAGGTGTCGAAGAATTTAGCGTATCCAGTGTAGTATCTTATCATAGTATTAGCGAAGGCTTCTTGATTGCGGCAAATACGACTCACATGTTGCCTCCGTCAGCCAGCTTAGTTTTGGCGATTTTGATCAGGCTGCCGACTTTCTCTTTGAAGTCATAGCTATCGATGATGCGCTGGGATTCGTCCATTTGATCACTACAGCTGGGACCCCCCCAAAGACCGTACTTGTATACGCAAGAGTCAAGGATATCTGAAAGCTTAGCGTCATTGCCGCCCTGATTGAATGTCAGTCCTCACGGTGTAGCGGTTCGCTTTGGGCAGCGATGCTGCATTAAATGAGCAGTGAGGCGCATACCGCAGACACCATAATAAATTTTTGATCTGAGGATAGCGCTTGGGCTTGGTCGATGATCCCGTCCACAACAGCTCCACTGCAAGCGGTGAAAGTGAAATCCAGGTCCTCTGGCTTCACGCCGAGTTGCATGGCTACCAGACTTGGGTATGATCCATCAAATCTTGAGCACCAGGAGCCAATGGAACAACCTGCACCTATACCAGCCGCGTATCTTTGACAAGTACGTAAGTATTCGACCGAAGCTTTCACGTGGATGGGTAGACTCACGAGTCTCCGATAGCTGCTCCTTTCGTGAGAAAAGAAAGATCTTCTGGGTCATCTGAATTGGCAGCGAAAACGCTTTGCGTGATTGCCAAAAGACCAAAGAAAGGAGACAACAGTTTCGGGGATAGCATGGCGATGCGCGTAAAAGAGTGTCACGATTATGATTTGCAATAGCGAAAGATCAGACTTCATAGAAGTATCTACCTTGATGTGAGCTATATCTCTCAATCGACGTACATGACTCGCAAAGACCTTGAGATGCGCGGAATACGATGCTAGACTCCGTACTCATGTTGAGACGAACCTAGTACGGACATTGCGATGAGTGTCGCGATGTTACAAGGATGAGGTTCCTCTTGCCATTCAAGACTCGTGTGTCTGCCGAACATTCTGCGAACAGCCGCCGTTACCGTAGACCCATCGAGTTGTCACAGATTCAATGCTTCAGACTACCCTTCTATTCCTTCTGTAAACGCTTCAACCGCCTAATTTCGAGTTTGAGACTTACCGCATCCTTCGTGTCGTTTTGGTACGGCAAACGCTCTCAATTCCACTGCGAGAGGATCATCAGTGAGGCATTTTCAATCACCCACCAACTGACTGCAATCTTCTTTCTGCGTTTCGTTGAAGTGTTTGGTGCTGTCTAGACCCGCTACTCTTGCGGAAGATGTCGGTTCAATCGATACTGCAATGTCCGTGAGAGCAACGGCACCATCATATAATGACCTTGTATCATGTACTTGTGAGCCTAGACAAACAAGAGCGTTGGAAGCAGCTCCCAAAGATTGCGTGCATATTGAACCCAATTTTGTCAGTCATTTATTCATTCGTTACTTCATATCTTTTACCATATCGCAATCCGACATGCTACGCTCGCACTTGTCGAGGAATGTGATGTTGTGGTTGGCACTATTGCTTCTGCAGGTCGTACATGCGGTTGATCCTAAACAATTAAGTAAGCCACTACCATAGAACAAATGTCGTTCATCAAGGACAACGCATGTGAAGGCTCGCGAGACTTTTTTTGAGACAGAGCTGACGCAAGATAGAGGTCGGACTAAATGAAGATCTACTCAAGAGCTCCGGCAATGTTGTTTTCGGGACGGTACTAGAGATCGACGAATGAAGCACATGGGAAGATGAACACATTGTGCATCTGGCATTTCAAGCTCATGAAGCACGAAAGATACAATTCGACGATAAATCTGTCCGAAACAAGATCCGAAAGTTTACTAGGAAGAATCCAGAATTTCAGCTCCCGACCGTGACAACAACTCTGGTTGTAGACGATGTGGCGTATATCTCAAGCTCGATCAAGGGACCAGCTTTCCTTTACAACATGCGACACGAAAATCCGCCCCATTGGCATGCCGAAGACCTACTCTCCGAAAAATGCGAGGGTATCGTTAAAGACGGCTTACTGTACTGTCAGGCGAAGGCGAAACCGGACCTGAGCTCGAACGCGATAGGCGTCGGCCACAACACAGGAGCTAGCTGCGGTGAAGTTTTAGCTCTTCTAAGCTTCTGCAAGTCAGGACGCCAACCCAAGGTGGTGCTTCCTACGGCCAATACCAAGATCATCGCGATTCGAGACGCAAAAGACGAGAATGGGAAAACTTACGCGGAGATCGCGAAACCGTGCGGGCCAGAGGAAGTAAGTGAGCCTGGTAGTGGCGGCTAGTGTGAGAGTCCAAGCTGACTTCAACAGAAAAAATTCGGATGCAATCGCCTCCTTCGATATGAGGGCATTGACATCAAGAAAGTGTTACAGCCAGGCGCAGAAAGTGTGAAAAGGGAACTCTCGGATAACCAGTTCTTTGTATGGCCGGCGTTAGTATGAGGTAGCAAATTACAAGCTCAAAGTGCATAACCCCATAGCCTTTTGCAAGTTTCCTCACTTCTGTCCTCGCACAATCAAGGCTACCAATTACTAGTGGAACCAAGGTCTAGGTTCCTTCAGACCACCCCACTCAAGATAATCCCTATCTGGCTCCTCGGACCTGCCGGAATCTCTATCAAGCCAGACGGTACCGCCGATATCATAGATAAATTCCCAATCGTCGGCCATAGCCCAGGGCTCTAAGTAGCCGTCGTCCAACACCTTCCTCTTGGAGGAATCTTTAATTTTATGGGCAACAGAGAGATCAATGGGTGCGTTACGGTAGAGCCAGCATTCCAGGCGCTCCCATACATGCATAGCGTCGGCCGACAAGTCCACGACAGCGGCGCAAAGTGGCCGCCGAAGTTCGGGATAGTGATATGCGACCCTGAGTTTGCGCATCAAGTAATAAACAGGTGGTAGCGGGTAGGTGAAAGGTTCGTCCTGTCCGAGATCCAGATCCCACGATGGCATCCCGTAAGACACTGTGGATGCGAGATCGATGTTCTGTAATAGCTGAGGAAGATAGAGACGAATGGGTGGATCTTCCTGAGACTGATCGAAGGAGTGAAACCCTTTGATGGGCACAGGGCAACGGGCCTCGAGGAGCGTGAGAGCAATAACATCCCGATAGTCGGGCGCCCCCAGCTGTAGAGCTTGGTCAACTATGGGTGTAGAATGTTTTTCCCAAAAGGAGCGCGTCCGGCGGCTCACGGCTGATAGTCGAACTAGAGACGGTATGCTCATAGCACCCACAAAGCTCCAGATCTCCAGAAAAATCTCATTTGGAAGCGATAGTAATCCAGACATTTGTATCGCATCGTAGCAGCGAAGAGAGCAAAGAGAAGTCGAGTTGGCGATGAACAGAGTCCGCAGGTGGCAAGACTGCCGGAAGATATTCTGAAGGACTACTGAAGGACTACCTAGGGGTGACTTCGGTCGTATGATGTTGTTGCATCATACTTCATTACAATTTCTTGAATGCGAAAGTGAACGAAGGATCTTGCGTCGAACAGATGGTGAAACCGCCTCAATTTCGGCGCTTTCTTGGCGCGAGTCACCTTTCCTGACGACGAACTTCTACTACCATGCTTCCGTCCCAGCCACCTCATCTTGTAACTTCATAAATGTACACGCATCGGAGATATGGATATCTTGCTTAAGGGGCCGCTTGAGTACTAAGCTGACTGACTTGGCGAGTGACACCTTTTCCGCCCATTTCGCCAATGCGAAGTATCATAGTATCACGATCAAGGAAGCAAACAACGCTGGTCATTCATACAATCGCATTTAATACGATATGAAGTGGGTCGCTACCCTTATCTTCTGAGGCAATCAATCGCAATTCAAAGCAGCATCTCTCAATTGAGACTCGACCCAGCTCTCCACACTCGTCGGCTCACGACCCAACAGCCAACGAAGCACATTCGGACTTCCCACAAGACCACGATGGTTGTAGAACAAAACCAACCTAGAAGCCTCGTCCCGAGTGATGTCACGTCTCAGCTCTCCAGCTGATCCAGTACCGCCTTTGCCATCAGCAGGGCCAAGCAGTTCATGAGATGACGACAGCTCATCAACCCCAAAGAGATAAGTGAGAGTCCTGTTCACCGCCTCCTCGAAAGTGGGCGTCTTGACAATAACCTCCTTCGAAATCTTCTTCGAGATGATCTTTGCGACTTCCTCGTCGGAGACTGGCAACGTGCTGCATAACGGGTACTGAGCGAGGTAATGCGGCTGCCCCTCTCGGAGGACCTTCGCCGCGGCTTCAGCAAGATCTTTCAAGTCGATCAAGCTGTTGGGAGTCTTCGGATTCCACAACCGCTCCATGACAGGTCTGTCCTGTTTCGCAAAATGCGCAGCAGGATACATTGCCATGAAGTTCGTCGGCTGCAGAATCGTCCAGTTGATCGGGCTGAGCATCAATCGTTCTTCCACGTAGCTCTTCAGGTCGTGCTGCATGAGCGCACGGTGCTGGGTGCCCAACACGGAGGAGAAGACGAAATGCTCAAACTGGTTGCCCGGCCTGCGGCTTTCAGTCACGGCAGCGTCGACCATGTTTAGCCCCATCTCTTTCTCTCTCGAGTGAAATGATGGCCCAACATGGTAGACAGCTGTCGCGCCTTTGAGAAGCTCGATGCAAGCGGGAAGGCTCGACAGGTCAGTTTGACATATCTCTGCTTCTGGGTAGCTGGAAGCGAGTTTTGCCGCTGATGCATCAGAATGGGCGGCTAATCGTAGGGTGAACCTTGTTTCGGGATTGGTCTTGTCGCTGTAGAGATGTGAGATGAGTTGAGAGGATTGTTTACCGCTGGGGCAGGTGATCACTAGAATGCGAGGCATCTTGACTTGTTTCTGGAGTAGGCTTAGTCGAAAACCTCCATAGAAGACCGTGCTCAGGTGGCCATCTTCAGGTATTAATAATAGATGATCGTTCATAGCTCAGCTCCACCTAAGGATCAGAATGAGGGATGAGCTGAGCAACCCTTGGCAATGCGTGTCAGACGAACAACGTCAGCAACGACATGATAGAAACTGAGCATTGGGAGCAACAGTTCACAGCTTTACAGAAGTCCGGCCAATCCGGTGCTTCTATGTGACAAGCCAAGGGATCGATGTCAGACTGCTAAGCACATGACATTATGTATCGATGTTGCTGCAGTTACGTGCATCGAGATAGCCCCACTTCTTTTTTATACAACCCCTGAGCTTCGTAGACTGCTCTCCATAAGACCACCGAGATGCAATTTGTCCAAAAGAAAAGTGCTAGAAACATGGGACCAAGAAAAGTTATTGATAATTAGACGAGAAGCATTAACCGACCTCATCACATCACCCAAACCCAAACTGTCCCCAATCACAACAAAATACGATATATTGCAGCCATACCTGGGACTAAGTAGCGATTCATCGACCCTCGGCTATACAAAACCGATTAATACCATCACAATATTGCTAAATCAGGCAGTGAAACAACATGGTTCTCCGGCATCACGAAATCCACCATCGGGATCCCATCCGGGCTCCACCCGCCTGTTCCGATATCGTTCGTCCAATCCCTATGACAATCGGTACGACACCCGCAAAGAGCAGCAATACTTAAAATCGACGAGATACAATGAGAAATACATACATTTGATCGATCACTCGGTCCTCACCCTCACCCAATCTAGCAAAATCCCTTATACCCTCAATCGAAAAGTACGCAAAACCTCACCCAACCCTCCCTCCCCCAGCCTTTCCCCCCATCAACCCGACCAACCAACTAACCCAACCCCCAGTGTCCCCCATCCCCCTAACAATAATCAAATCCGCCAGCGCCGCACCCCTCCCCCTCCCCGCGGGCGTCAACGGCAGCACGGCCGACTTCCACAGCACGCGCACCAACACAACCTCGCAACCCACATACCTCACCTCAGGCCTCTACAAAATCGAGTCCGGACCCGCTCGACCAGCCGCGTATGAGTTCGAGGAGAGCAAGTTCGTGTTGAGGGGGAGTGTGGATGTTTTGGTACGTTGCGTGTCATTCCTTCGCATACAATTCCTTACGATCATTCGATTCGTTTTGGGAGTTGGATGGATCTCCGTCACGAGGACAGTCTCGACAGATTGAGCTGAACGGCGATTGCTGACATGTTTAAAGGACGAAGCGACGGGCATAAAACACCACCTCGTGCCGGGTGATTTCGCCTTTTTCCACGTCGGTTCGAAAGTGCAGTTTTCGACTGAGTCGGAGGGGTTGGCGTTTTATGTTGTCACCAGGCCGGTGAGGACGCCGCATCCGAGTTTGATGGCTGAGGGGGAGGGGGAGAAGGCTCGTCTTTGAGGAGACATATGGGGGGTGGGGATTTATTGTTGTCAGATGGGATGTGGTGAGGGGAGTTGTTGTTTATGAAGATGGATAGGGCTCGGCGAAAGGTCATAGGAATAACAATAGACGAAACCTTCCACGCATTCTTACCCATTTTCAGAATTGTGTTTGTCACGTATTGCATGAGATTTTTCCAGCGTTGAAGCTCGAATCATTACGACGATTGGTGTTTTTTTGGAATGCGAAACGATCTTCCAGAGAAGAAGAATGGATACATTAAGTCATGTCGGCCACGCCAACAGTTCATTACTTCGCAATAGACCCCTTCCACGACTCTTCTAAAGAATCCCGTTCTTCGGCGGACTGTAACTATCATATCTGCACAACCAACGTTAGCAACTACATCAACAACCACAAAAGCACAATCTAGGTCAGACTTACTTCTCCGTATACCCGGGGAACTGATCAAACTGTCCCTTATCCACCTTATTCAAACTGGGACAACCCAGCGAATTGGTGGCATCATTCAGCGCGCTCCCCAACTTATCTACCGCCTCATTGACATCCGTAAATAAGCCCGAAATAATATCCGGCACGCCCTGGACGGTAAGCTGCATGGCGTAGCAGAAAAGATTATTGCCGTCGGCCAGCGTCTTCGCGTTGAACACGCCACCCGTAACATCATTCGGATCCAAACCCACAAACGAGTCAACCTTGCCCGTGTTGCCGCCGATAGAGGCGAATTCGGGGTGTTGCAGCAGCATTTGCGTGGAGTCCAGGGTAAGATAGGGGATGGTGTAGGCGTCGATCGCGTTGCGCGTGTACCAATTGTCCGGGATGCGTTCGTGGCCCCGCGTGTACTTGAAGTCGCCGTCGTCGCCCGTGATGGCGTAGAAGGATTTGAGGACCTCGCCGTCGAGCAGGCCTTGAGGGTGCTCTTCGCTCTTGTTGGCCATGAAGCGGTAGATGAATGACCAAGCGGCCGGTTGAGCTGGGAGGTGGGTCAGTGGATTGGGAGAGGGAGGAGGTGGAAGAGGGTTGAACACGTACCGATGACACCGGAGAAAGGCGCGTTGAAGAAATACGGGTTCTCGTGGATACTCGCCTGGAACTGCGTGTGGCGTTGGTCGGTGAGCAGCTGCAGGTCATACTCATCCTTGGCCTTGCCGCGATCGTACAGATCTTGGAAGCGACTCAGCACGAGATCGTAATCGTTGCCGGTGACATACAAATCGCCTCTGGTTGGGGAAGCGTCGCCCTCGTACTTGTTGTGCGAACCGGAGATTCCTTGCGGCTGGCCGAGGAGGTTGAGGGGGATGGAGACGCGACTGTCGGGCCCGCCGATGGACCAGCTTACGAGGTTGCCATCGACGGCGGCGCCGTAGACCGCGAGCAAAGTGGCGAGGTCGACGCCCATCCCGAAGACTGTTTCTTGTCAGCATCGTCGGATGACAGCAATCTTGCGCCAGAATACCTACCCTTGCCAGTGCCCTCGATGAACTGATCGATGGTGGCAATGCCATTGTGAGGCAAGTAGCCATGATTAGCCATTGCATTAAGACCAGGACAAGGACCCCTCTGATCCGACGGACCGGGAGCCTTGAAAGCATGCGAACCGGTAGTGTCGACATACTGCGACTTCGCATCGAAGGGAGGAGTGGTGAAAGGCGTCTGTCGTTTCGCATGACGGCTGGCAGTCCCCTCCACTTCCTCCAGATGTTGCAGAATGTTCGGGTAGGCATTGGCCAAACCCGCCAGGGCAAGGCCGAAGAGGGAGCTGGACTTCATGTTGGAAAGAGGGAGTAATCAAGAGAAGCGAGCGTCTTGAACGAGAGCTGCTTCAAAGCCATGTTAGGACGAGCAAGAAGACCTTATACCCTTCTGCGACCGCCCAAACTCGTCTCTCAATCCAATCGACGCGTCCATGGGACGAACCAACGGCTGTGCTGGCAGGCCGTTGCGTTGCGTCGTTGCTCCAACGTCGACGTCAAAGTCAACGGCAAACGTGCGCGTGAGGAGACTCATTCCAAATAAGGAGCCATTGATTGGCCCATGAAGTGAGGCTAACAATGAAGCATCGTGGAGAAATCAAGATGCGTCGTCCTAAACAGGCAGGCGACGCAGTGTGACAGTCGTGAACGTCCCAGGCTAGTCAAGCCATCGCGACCCACAAGTCTGCAGATCTGCAAGGCCCGCGCGAGCCGTTGTCTGAATGCGGAGTGGTCAAGCTTCTCCAAGCTGCGGGTTGGAAAACTCTCTCGGAGGAACAGCCCTGCTTAGCATGAGAGGGTAGGGATAGGGCAACGACTGACTTTGAATAGTCTGTCTATCTTCAAGGATGTTGGCCGTGAAGATCAGGTACAACACCTGATGTTCCTCTGCAATCTGGCAGACTTGCCTCCGTTCAGCTCTATTCCTCGTCTTTGATGAGTCCTCCCAGATGATTAGGGGAAACGGCATTTTCGCCATACAGTAGAACAAGACCAAGCGTCGCCCTACTGCACAGCCAGCAGCCATCACATCATCTGCGCTGTTCAAAGCGCCGGACCCGCTTCAACAATAGCTAACACTGCAGACTTACGATCTCAACAGCATGGCCGCAAGACCCGTTATGCCGGAAAGTCCACAAGCATGCAAACAAACAGTCCGCCTCATCCAACCCCTCTCGAAAGCCCAGAAACCTGGAAATTACAATGGAATCCCAGCACGATGCCTCGGCTCCAGGACATCGTCAAAGATGTGGCGTGTAGATCCTCCTCCAACCCAACCCAACCAGGACAGCCCGCCGTGCCTTGTAGTGCCTGTCTGCCTACTTGCCCGCAAAGATGCCTGCACGACCTGCATGAGAAATTACTGCGAGGTAGAGAATGTGACCCTCCCTCGAAACAGAGTTCAGGCGGCTCAGGTCGATCAGTCGATCATTTTCTTAAGATGCATGTCAGAATGGGCAAGCACCAAGCACCACATCGCAGCCTAAGCAACCGACATACTACGCAAGTGCTATTTGCTCAACCCTGCAAGGCAAGGCCTGAGATCGAGCGAGTGGTTGGTCATGGAAATGAGGTTTACCGCAGCAGGAGCAGCAGCAGCCTCGGCAACCTGAGCCTCGCCACTGACGATGGTTCCTTGCCGTTCTCCTAGACCGTGGAAGCCGTCATCAAACGTAACAAGATCAGAGAAGAGGTCTTGCGTACATGGACGTAGCATCGCACCATCGCCGTACCGCACAGCAGGGAACAAGACCAGAATCCTATCGGCATGGGCCCATCATGTACGCTCCCCGAAGGCTAAAACAGCGCTGGTCGACGGGCGTTGCTCATGTATAGGTGGATGCCCTTATAGTCTTTAGCTGGGAGTGGTGAGGCTGGGCCAATACGATGTATGTGGCATGCCTCATCCATCTCCTTCGTGCAGCTAACATCGGGACTCTGTGGCTATGCGCCTGGGCTGTGGCCGCGTGAAGTGAACGAGGTAGTAAAAAAAGGAGAAAGAGAGATGAGAGACTCCACGCCAGCGTCACAGGGCGACAACAGATGCCCACCCGGAGTGACCAGTGAGGAGCTACCGAAAAAGAATCTCGTGCAACAAGCACGCAAAACAGAGCACTCACTGTGCCACGAGCTGTTGAAAAGCAATATAGGTTTCGAACGATAAGCCAGAGAACATACCGTCAGCCGTCGCCCCAGGGGCCATCTGAACCAAGTATAAAACAGGCACGAGGTACAGAGATGATGACACCTCTCACTCATCCGGCCTATTCAATCTCAGCATCGCCTCGATGCGTTGGTGAAAAACGACCTAACCCAACCCATTTCCAATGAAAAAGAGGTAGTAGCAACTTAACCCTCCAAAACTCCACCCATGGGGTTGCAACCCAACCTATCTTCACCAGTTCAGGACACATACTACGCCCCCCAACTCTCAAACCCCCAAAACCTCAGCCTCAACCCTCCCAAACCAGCCCGTCCGACCCCAAAAGAAAAGAAGAGTCCCTAAAAAAAAACCACCGTCGCTCCCCTCCCAAACTCCCACCCCATCCCCCCAACTCCTCCATCCCTTCCTACTAAGTAAGAGAACTCGCGTACTAAATAATATCTATTACCCTAAACAAAGGCTACCTAGACCGGTACGTAGGTAGGTATATACCTATAATATTACTTATACGTCTTCCCCTCCCTATCGAATAAGTCCCCGACGACGAAAAGACCCCAAGACGGGAAAAGAGATGTAGTCGAACCGAAGTAGCCCAAAGCAAACCCGAGCAAAACGCAAGCAAAACACCACCCTCCCCACCTCTCGGTCCCGTCACTTCAATTACCCACCCAGCCTTGACGAGCAAAACTCCTCCTCATCGCAACGCCTGCAGAAGCGAGGATCCAGACCTCGAAGGCGCGTAGCCACACACAGTAGCGGTCGGGGCGACGGGCTACCGCGAATGGAAGTTGCCAGGGGAGACGAATCTGTCTTTGCTCTGCCTTTTTTCTCGATTTTCAGAATGCGAGAAAGAGAGCAAGGGAGGGAGGGAAGGCAGAAAGGGAAGTGAGCGGCGTGCGTTGTTGCATTTGCCATTTGCATCTGTATTGGAATTAAGACTAAGAATGAGAAGAATGTATGAGTGTAGAGCAAGATTATGCGTAGCGTTACCGATGATATGTAAAAAGAAAAGGAAAGACCACTCCTGACGTGTGATATCATGCAGGATCAAGAAAGAAACAGGATCATTTCAAGAGTAAGAGGACATGGCATGGAAATGAAAATCGGACGGTCCTGTTGTCTAACCCATCCATCCATCCATCCATCCATCCGTCCATCCTCATCCATCTTCGCCCTGGTGCTTCACGCCCGAACACACCAACCATGCATCAAAAACCAACACCCATCAAATCAAGTCGCCACGCCCTCCCCTCCAACAACCCCCGGCCCAGGTCCCGGCCCATTAAACCTCCCCTGCCACTCCCTAATCCCCCTACTAAGCTCATCAGCCAACTCCATGGCATCCCTCCCCTCTTCCCCAGGCGGACTCCTCTCGCCTCCAAGCCTCGCCCTATCGGCAGCGAAATCCATCTGCGCCCTGTGGATGAAGCCCATCATAGCGTCGAGGTTGCGGGCCATATTTGGGATGGTGAGCTCTGCGGGTTCTGACGACGAGAAAGGACCGCCGTTGTTATGCAGAGCGGATTTCTTGCCCTTGCCCCAGCGGCCTTTGCCTGTGCCTGTGTTGCCGTTGCTGGTGCTGTTGCTTCCGCCGTTGCCGTTGCCGTTGCCGTTTGTGGTGGGGGCGTCAGGCGTGGACGTGCCGTCTGCGTTGCTGTTGGCGAGGGCGTGCTCGTCGCCGCTGCTGGTGTGGCTGTTGTTGGTGCGCTTTTTGCCGTGGGGGCTCGACACGCCGGCGGAGGTGGGCGCTTCGCCGCGGTGTTTGGTGTACTGATTGTTGCCTAGGCGCTTGACTTTGCGGCCTGCGGTCTTTTTCTGTGCGGGCTTTTCTTGCGCTGCGGCGGGAGGTGGGCTTTCGGGTTGGGAGGAGGGGGGTGGGGATGTATGGGAGGCGGAGTTGAGTTTGGGCGGTTCTTCGAAGTCGTCTGCGAGGTTTGTTAGTGTAGGGTCAGAGGTCTCGAGGTGGGTATCGCAGGTCTCACCATCCTGTCGTCTTCGGCCAGCTCTCGCTTGTCGTCGTCCAGCAGCTTCTGCGCGTGCTTTTTCACGCTCGTTCTCCTTCTCGCGCTGCTCCGATTGTCGCGCAGTCATTGCCGCCTCGGCTTTTGCTTTCTTGGAGCGACCGGTGAATGTGCCTCCTTCGTTGTCATCGTCGGACTCATCCTCGATCGCTGCGCTTCTGGAACCGGGAGGACCGAATTCGGATACTCGTCGCGCACGCTTAGAATCTTGTTTGGCACTGTGAAGTGTCAGTCGCAGCACTTCAAGCCTCACTCTCAAGAAGACTCACTCTTCACTGCTTTCATCACGGCTCCTCTTTCCACCGCGTCTACCAGCTTCACGGGCGCTCTCCTCGATAGCTCGTTGTATTTGCTCGGCCTCCTCATCGTGTTCTCTACTCCTGATTGTGCCTCTTCTCTTGCCAGAAACAGGATCTATGCTGCCTCTGGAAATTTCCATACGCTCTTTTCTTGCCTTCTCGTCGCTCTTGCTGCCGAAGCTCGCGCGGCGGAGCTTGGACGTTACGGGGAGGTAGAGGGAGTAGCGTTGCCTGTTCAATGCTTGTTTAGCAGCTGCTCGTTCGGTTGATCCGGTGTGATAGCGCGCCATTGTCGCGGGGGTGTGTGATTGTGAGAGAGGGAAGATGTGGGTCAAGCTGCTGTGGCGTGCAAGAAGTGATCGCCTTCGCTTTCACATGCCAGCGAGCCAATCTGACTGACGAGAGCGCATCTTGCATGTGACACGACGAAGTCATCGACCAGCACAGGCAGCTGCGCGGCTGACAAAGGGCCACCACACAGCCATACAGCCAGCTCTACCCGACGATTGCAAGAAAGTTTCACGTACCCTCTAGAGTCAACATGCACCTCGTGCTGCTTCGGCCGACAATCCTCACAATAGTACTTGTCCGGACTCTGACTCTCGTCAAAGATCCCCACACAGCCTCCATGCTGCCAGACACTGCAGCCATCACACTGGATGAAGAGGCCGCCCGCGTCGTCGGCCTGAGCCTCAGAAGCGCCGTAAGCCTCGCTGAGAGGAGGACCGGGGTATTCCTGCTGTCCGCAAAGACATCTGGTGACCTCCTCTTCGTCCTCGGCGGCTTCCTCGTCGGCGTCTTGCGCGGCGGAGAGGACTTCCGGTTCGGCGGCGGGGTGGGCGCGCTTGCTGCGGCGGGGAGGTTCGCTCATTTCCTCGCTGGATCGCAGCTGAGGCGTGGTGGATTTGGGATGGCTGATGCTACCGCGAGTGCTGCGATCGCGGCGGAGGGAGGGTTGGGATGAGGAGGGGGTTGCCGTCGGGACGGATGGGTGCGCTGCACGGGCGGAGCGGCGGGTGGGCGAGGGCATTGCGATGCCCCGGTGATGGTTGTTCGTGCGTCTCCTCCTTGGAAGAGGCTGGGAAGTGATTGCTGTGTGGTGAATGGCAGCTCAGATCAGTGGGTGCAGAGAGGGCGCTGCGACGATGGCGTGGTGGTCGAATGGCGGGAGGCCACGGCGTGAACGCAGCGGGAAAAGAGGAATCTGTGGTGATGGAGAGCGATTGGCAGGCTGAGTGAGTTGTGTGCAGTGAGTACAGAATGGATTGGTGGTGTAGTAGGGTGGTGGACAGAAGAGAGAGTGAGGGTGTGAGTGGGTGATAGCGAGAGTGAGGGCCGGGCAGAGAGCAGTGAGAGAGTGTCTCTGTCGCGCAGATCACGACTCTGCTGCTAATTACCTCGCCGCTGAGGGAGAGATGAGAGCAGAGCCCTGCATCGGCTTTAGCCTGGGGCGGAGAGCTCGCTGATTGGCTGGGGTTGGAAAGCTCATTGTGCGCTGTGGGAGAGAGCGGATGAGAGGCGGAATGCGAGGGTGAAGAAGACTGTGAGTGAAATGGAGATTGAAGATGTATAGATCTCTCTCATACTTGCCTGGCAACAAGTTTTGCTGTTCTCGTGGAAAATAAAATGATATGTATGCCCGGCCGTTGTGGTGATTCAGAAAAGGTGGGAGGAAAGAGTGCAGGTGGTGTGTGGGTGGGCAAGTCGCCCTCGTCAACGCGCGAGAAGAGGGGCTGGCTGGTCTTGTGAGGAGCAGCAGCAGCAGCAGCAGCAGCAGCAGCGGTAGTACATGACGAGATATGCTGCAGGAGGGCGTGTATGGACTGTCGATTGAGGTGAGAGTAATGGACATAAAAATTGGTATTGCGCGCGAGTATGCGTGAAGAAGGCAGTGATAACGATCCGAAACAGCTTTCGATAAATTGACGATGAATGATGTGCTTTTTTTGGTGGAATGGATGGGATGATTCGGGCCAGTGCAAGCTCGCCGGGCAGGGCAGACGATCTTCTTGCTTCTCTCTCTCGCTCTCTCTCTCTCTCTCTCTCTCTCTCTCCAAATTCCAAAGCCGCAGCAGCGTCATCGCTTCCTTCAGCCCTCGCCGAAAACGCTGGCTGTGTAAACTTCGGCTGAACTGATAGTGCTGCGATAAGAGAATTGGAAGGCAATCGTCATACTTCTCCAGCAGAACATGAATTCATTCGATGTGTTCATGTTGTGAGGCATGCGAGGCATGCCAAAAGGAAATTAACGAGACGACCACGGCAGAGGTGGAAACCCTGAATCCAGTCATGAACAGTCTCTGGTCTCCCCATCAGGCTTGAAGCATGAGATACCAGCAACAACCACTGAAATTAATCCCATGTCAAAACAACATAAATGAGAGAAAGATACACAGACAGGTATGGAAATCACACTACTCCTCCCCTCTTCTCCTCCCAAACCTCACAGGCCACCCTACTTCTTGACAAACTGATCCTCCGTAACGCCCTTCCCCATCGCACTCGTACTGCTCACACCCCCACTGACCATCTTCAACAGCTCGTCCGCATAATTCGCCCCGCTCCACTTCTGATGCGTGACAACCTCGACTCCCTGCTCCATTTCAGGTTCCTGCACAATCTCTCCATAAGCACGCATGCCTCTCTGCGCAAAAGCGCTGGCGAAAGAATTGCTGATCAGCGCCGTGCTGTGCAGACCGGCGAGGGTGATGAATTGCCAGCAGTAGCCCATGGACGCTAGACGTTGGATGTAGGTCTCTTGCTCGTTGGCTGGCATGGCGGCTTTCCAGTTGAAGGAGGGGGAGAGGTTGTAGGCTAATCTGTGGGGTGTATCGTGGTTAGTATTGTATTGAATTTCACGTATGGTGGTGGTGGTCAAGACTCACTTCTGCTCCGGCCAAACGGCGTGCACGCCATCGGCAAACTCCTTCGCCTGGTTGAAATCCGGCAGCTTGCTCTCCATCCAGATCAAATCCGCATACGGCGCGTAGGCATTCGCGCGGTTGACCGCACATTGGCACCCACCCCGGTACCTGTAGTAGCCCTCCCTCGTCCTCGGCGCGTCCCAATCAAAATGCACATCCACACCCGTCAACCCCTTGGCAATCGCGCGCGCCTCAGCATTACTCTTGCCCTTGGCCTGGTTGGTGAACTCAGCAATCATGCCCTGCTTGTCGACGTGCACGCCGGCGTTGATGGTGTCTGCAACCGCTTCGTGGAAGAGTTTCAGCCCAGCCTGCTCGTTCCACGCGTCTTCGACGGCTTGCAGGTCCGCGCCGGTTTTGCCGGCCGCTTCGGCGTGCAGCATCAAGTCGTTCAGCGGCTGGATGGCCGCGTTGGTCGAGCCGAGGATGTACGCGTGGTCGCGCGGGTCGATCGTGCTGGTGATGAGGGTGGCGGCTTCAGAGTCGGTGCGGGCGATGGCGAGGAGGTCGGTGCCTGAGAGGGGATGGATTGTTAGTTGCTTGTTGTCGTTTAGCCTTTGCGGGATAATCTCTTCGACTCACCCATTATATCAGCCTGGGCGCGGATGGCGACCAGACGGTTGATGTGCTCGCTGATCGGAACCAAGACCTTGCCAGCCATGTGGCCGCACTTCTTCGTACCAGGGGCCTGATCCTCGATGTGAATGCCCGCCGCGCCCTTCTCGACGAACAGCTTGGTGAGTTTCATCACGGCAGTCAGACCGCCATGACCGGTATCCGCATCAGCAACGATAGGTCTCAGGAAGTCGATGTTGCCGGCGCTAGACTTGTTCTGCGAGCTGAGACGCTCCTCACGCTGCTTGCGGTCGTGGAAGAGCTGGGCCATGAACAGGTGCTGCACCTTGTTGGGCACGGTGGTGTAGGGATAGTCTGCGAGATCGGGACCGGGCTCGTCAGAGGCGGAAGCCGTGGAGCTGGACTGCCAGCCGGAAACGTAGACGGTGTCGAGGTACTTGGCCATCTGGGTGACCATGACCGGGTCGAGACAGCCGTAGGTAGCACTAGCGGAGCCGTCCTGCAATATCAAATGTCAGAAATCAAAGATCTCGGTCATCATCAAGCTCGAATGTTTCAACTTACAACCCAGCGCTGCTCCAGCGTCTTCCACAGCTTCTTAGCCATGCTGTTGCTAGGGTACTGAATGGGCAAGTTGCCCCTCTTGGAAGCAATCTGCTCGGCCGTGAAAGGCCGGCGAGTGAACCTCCATCGCGAATCGCTCCACCACTCCTTGATCTGCTTGACCTCGTCCTGGTAGTACTGATCTTCGGCGTCTGCGGCTCCCATGTTGGCGATCGATGACGGTATGACAGATGAAACTGCTGCTACCACTTGCTTCAAGCGTTCTGCCAGATTGGAGTTCTTGGGAGTGTGATGACGATGATGAGATCCCTACAGATGATGAAGAGGGATAGGTATAGACGTGATGGAAAGTAAGAGTCGATGGATTGGAATAGGTAAAAAAAAAAAAGGTAAAATCACACGACAAGTGACGAAAGACGGAAGAAAGAGGAGATAGCGATGGGTATATGTATATGTCTGACGAGACACAAATACTAGGCCAGACGAAGATCGATAGCCAGTGCCAATGCCAACCTACCCTTTTGCGCGTCACCTATGACCCGAGGGACAGAGAAGGCCAAACTCTTATAGCGTTTTACCGAGCACGGCCAACGTCCGAAGGCAATGCAGTGGTTGGCACAGGTCATGAGAGACTCAGAGAGAGTAAGGTCAGACAACGACGGTTAGTCAAGGGCCTTGGGGAGCTTCCTCCGTTCCTATCGCCCGATCGCCGCCGAGGCCATGGTGAAGCATCCAGCCAAAGGGAAAGCTTTCACGCGCATGTGAGAGGCTGTGAGGCGCGAGATGGCTCTGCGGTGGACGTGCTGAAGACCAGTCACGATGCCAGTCATGACCATTTGCGGAGGAAGCCGCTTTCGAGCCGCACAGGTGGATGGTCTGGGGTGTGGATGGACTCGATCGTCAGAGGTTGTGTTTTCGCCCCGAGGGAAGTTTGGGAAGCTTGCGCTCGGTTTGACATGATCGAGCCTCGGATGAACGGACGTGTCTGGTGTGTGTGAAAGGGATTGGGAGGCAACGAGAGTGTGAGGTCATTCGGCTGTTCCTTTTCGCGGAGAAGAAAACGCGGAGAGGCAAGCGCTAACGGCCTCGGCATCGATGATATGATGATGATGAGACATGTGAAGGCCGACTTTCTCTGTTGTGGTTAGAGTTTGGTCTTTGCTACCTATGTACCTAGAAAATCAGAAAAGTGTCTGTACACTTTGACATGTGCTGAAGGAAGAGGCATGTGAAGAGGGAACCCAAGCACGTGGCTGTTACAAGAGTGACACGAGACCAGATGAATGCGTATATATGTGTTTTCGAGCATCCAATGAAGTGATGTCTCACAACCCAAGGTTGCACACCACGTGCACGTCCCAAAAACACCACGCTATGCGAAGTGAGAAACTCATCAGCAAAAAGAACAAAACACAATACCCCATCAACTCCCTCTCTTCCCTTTCTCAAGATCCATCTCTACCTCCACCTCCTCCGCAACAGCAGCGCCCGTCTCCATCCCAGCCGCAGCCTCAACCTCGGCCTCCCCCCTAGCCGCGGCAGCCTTCTCAGCAGCGCGCGCCCTCTTACTCTCCATCTTCGTCTTGTCCTCCTGCATGCTCCTGATGAGCGCGCTCTTCTGCCGAATCCTGTACCCGTAGCGGTAGAATATCAGCGGGATGGGAATGCACGCCGCTTCAAGCAGACCGAGCAAAGTGCCCGCCCAGTTTGGCCCTAAGGCTTCGTACATGGACGGTCCCGCCAAAGGCAGCGTGGCACCCAAAATGCTTCGCAGCACGGCGTTGCCGGCCAGCGCGCTCGCGGCGTAGATCCCGTACGAGTGCACGAGGTAGTTGGAGCCGTAGATGAAGATGGTGCAGTTTCCCGCGCCGAACGGCACGCCTGCCAGAATGGGCAGAATCCAGTGATACTCGGGCGTGCCGGTCCAGGAGAACCAGATCTGGCCGATGGGGAGGAGGATGGCGCCGATGCAGATGATGCTGACGCCTGCTTCGGGCGGTGGGCGGCCGGTTTCCGGGTCGTTTTTGTGGCAGTTGATGAGTTTGCGGATTAAGGGTTCGGCGGCGATGACGAGAAGACTACCTACGCCTATGCCGACGAAGGCCAGACCGCCAATGCCGGGCGCCCAGCCGCGGAGGTCGTTGAAGATGATGGGATAGGCGACGAAGCAGAGGTAGAGAATGCCGTAGACCAGGGCGATGTAGAGATCCCAGAAGATCAGAATTGGCTCTGTGAATGTCATGGTGAACGGCCGCGACAGGTTGATTTTGAGAAGAGGCAGGAAAGCCTGCTTATCATCGTAACGACTCCAGTACCTCTCGTCACCGGATTCCTTTCTGCGCTTCTTCGCGCGTGCGCGCAGGATTGCAGGCGCGTACGTCTCTGGGATCATGAGGATAGCAATCCACGCGACACCGCTGACAATCACAACAATCCAGTTCGTCCACCTCCAGCCCATGTATTGGAAAACAAATCCTCCCACCACGGGTCCGATGACAGGGCCTGTGAGAAAACGTCAGCAAACACATTCTAAACCAACAATGATCACAACGCCACCAGGCAAGACCCACCATTCATCGGCCCAATACTCCAAATAGAAAAAGCCAGCGCCCTATGCTCCTCATCGGAAATATCATTAACCGTCCCCGGCGCATTGGAAATCATCGCAGCAGCACAAAACGCGCCAATGAAGCGAAACACCAGTATCGTAGCGATATTCTTCGCCAAAGCGCAAGGCAGCACAAAAATCACAAACAACCCCAACGCTATCACATAAACCGGCCTTCGACCGTACATCTCGCTCAGCGGCGCCAGCACCACGCTCCCGCACGCCATGCCCAGCAGGTAGGTGGTTACGCCCAGGATTCCCAGGTTGCGCCCAATGCCCCAGTCGTCGATCAGGCCCGGGATGGCGGAGGTGTAGGAGGTGGAGTAGAGGACCACGCAGGTGGTGGAGTAGGACATCACGGCGATTATGAAGCCTTTGTACCACAGGGGCCAGGTTTGCGGGTTTCCTTTTTCGTCTTCGCCTTCTTCGAAGTCGATTTCGAAGGCTGGGTCCGAGGTCGCGTTGGTCGCGGTGCTTTTGTTGGTTGGGGCGCGGCGCAGGTAGGTTGGTATTACGCCGCCGACTGCGCTGGTGGAGGAGGCGCGGGAGAGGTGAGGTGTCAGTGTCTTTTCGGGGAAGTCCCTGTTGTATTGTTCGTGGTCGTGTTCGTGATCATGGTCGTGTTCGTGGTCTGAGGCTGTCGAGATGCTGTCGCCCGAGCTGGTGACTGGTGATGAAGGATCCTCGTATGACATGACGGACTGTCGGTGTGCTGCGGTCTCTTTATCTGCGCCTGGTGGCGCATTGTTCTGATCCATGGTTGGGGTTTGTGTGTGAAAAGGTGTTCATGAGAGAGTCCTAGCAATTTTCTAAAGAAAGATCGTAACCAACTGTTTCTTCCAGAGGGGAGATAGAAAAGACGATACGACGTCGTTATCTTTTGAGTAATATCTGCGGCGTTAAAAGACGGACGTAACAGCGTACGCGCGCTAATTGCTTATGTGCTCGCGCAGACACGATGTAAGAAAGGTAAATACTGTAGTGTGGACGTAGTATATGAGGGGTTTTGAAGAACAAGATGAGAGGACACCAACCATTCGCGAGCCTCTCTGCAGGGAGAGAGATGCGAGAGCTACAGCAGCAAATAGTAGCAAGAGCAAAACACGCAACATTTTGGGGATGCGGAAAAGGCGATAGTACCTACCATTTTTGTTTTTACGGCGGAGGAAGTGGAGCACGTCAATCCATCGCTTCGGCTAAGTATCTACAGTACTCGTTCTTTTGGACGGCGCCAGGAGCCGAGCTTCAGATTGGAGACACTACTTTGACCCTTGTTCGCACGCGGTGTTCGGTATTCGGCGCTCGCTTTCGGTACCTTATGCTTGCGCCCTTCGTATGTATCAATTGAAGTTCTTGTAGATTTTGTGTAACCTTCTGCATAGCGATGTACTGTTTGTAAGCATCGCAGACTCACACCGCGATCTCATCTATAGCTGTGCCGTGTTAGCCGTGATTCCGCGTCCCGAGGTCCAATGCTGATCTTTCTCCCCTGTCCAGCTTACGCCACATCTCTCTGACTGTCCAGCTGGTCTTGGCTATTGTGTTATTACTCACCCATTGTCAGTTGTACAGTGAGATATGCAAATGATCGTTGAGGGAAATGAATTTTTTATGCTGCTCTGACTGATGTAAACAAACACTGCATTTTAGCCACTGCTTACCGGATCAATAATGTATCTCAGTCTTGATGTATAGGTAAAGATACTACATGTAGCCAGTGCGGAACGAGCTCCGTCAATGCCGTTGTTGTTCTTCAGTACCTAATGTTGAAATCGACGACATGACACAACCTCAAATTTTGAGATGCCTCTGGAATCGTATAATAATGATTGCACTGCACGGTGCACGTGTAGTAAGCTTTCATGAGCCCTTATTGAAGAAAGGCAACAGACATTGAGGCTGTTCAATATTGAATGTGTACGTCAAGTTGCTCATGACACACCAATTCTGCCGTCTACAAGGCAATCATCAAGACCACGCCGATCCCTCTAGTTATCCCCAGCATGCTTCCAGATCGAAACCATGTCCGTCCCCTTCCCAACTTGATGCGTGCGCTCAGGCTGCCAATGAGTGACCCTCACAAGACCGTGACGAGCATCCAGCTTCCTTTCATCATCCACAGCATGGCCATCCTCATCATACTTAACATCCTCTCCCGGCTGCCTAAACAGCTGCACATAAAGCTCACTACTAAGCCCATGCGGCGGTCCACCAGCTTTCGGAGATTTCGCCAGCGGAAACTCAAGACATATGAGACTTCCTCCCGGCGCCAACAGCTCGCTCATGCGTTTCGACCATTTGGGGCGAAGTTCGGGCGGGATGGCGCATAGGAAGGTGTAGTCGTAGATCAGATCAAAGCCGCTTTCACGGCCTGTGCGAGATGACAGGTCGTCGTTGAAGAAGTCCGCGAGGAGGAAGTTTCTCGACCCTCGTCCGGTTGTCGCGTTGTTGACAGGGTATTTCGCAGCGTCGTCGCCTTGTTCCTTGTCAAGTGCGTTGCACGCCTGGATTGCAGTTTCTGAGACATCGACGCCGTATGCGTCGTAGCCATGGCTGGCCAGGAGAAGAACATCGTAGCCGCGACCGCAGCCGGGTACGAGTGCTTTCTTGCGTTGGGTATTGTTGCTTTCCTGCGCAGGCGTGCGAATTATATCGCTTTTCTCGGACAGAGCGTCGATCAGGGCAGGGTTCGGTTCAGAGCGGTCCCAGGGTGTGATTTTCTGTTGCCACATGGCATCCCATCTTCCTGTGTGGGCTTCTGCAGGCTGGTTGGCGAAGTGCTGGCGCAGTTTCTCGCGGTCGTCCATGTTGTTTTGCAGATTAATGACCGGATGTTTGGCTGTGTCCTATGTGAGCATCAGTGTTCAGAAGTGATGTTACTACGATGTTGGCTCGATCACTCAAACGGTTGTATGATGCGGTCGTGACCGGGGCAGCCGGATTGAGTAACGTTTCACTTTCGGCAGACGGCAACCTTGTGCAAGTGGAGAATCGTCGAACTGCACGCGAAGACAACGTCTTTTGTAACGGTTGTCAGATCAGACCACACGGCAGAACTTCCATCAAAGACCAGGTGATCGCAAAATACCTGCCCTACATGCCCACTGGACATGGCTGTGCGGAGGAGGACAACATTGGCCATCAAAACCTTATCGGCTCAAGCTTCTGGCGTGGAGATTAGATCAGACCCGAGGTTTACGCCGGCTTCGGTGAATTGATCCTGGCGTGCTCTGGGCTTGTCTCTGGGTTGGCGAAAAAGAGGCACGGCAACTCGGCACAGCTATCGCGTCTTGATGGCTCTCTTGTCGTGTGGAGAGTGCGTGTGCTGCTCACCAGCATGATATTCGGTGCCGCATTACCGACTTCGACGGTAGGTCTTTTGTGTGCATTTTATTTGCATTTTGTTTTTGCAAGTTTTCATTCAGCACCTTCTTGTACGCATGAGCATTGATTTGGGGCATCTGCACGCGATAAGGGCTCAATAGGTGATCTGAATCGCCACATAATATGATAAGACTAGTCTTGGGAGGGGAAAAGGACTTCAAGATATATCAAGGATCGCACCTGGACTGCGAGCCTCTTGCTGTAACACTCGAGGATGCCCCTAGAGGGTCACGAGGATCGTGAAAAGGAGCTGCACGACATCTCGCCCACGACTTCAGACGCCTCTTTCACCGCAGGCACCCCTTCATTACAGCCTGACAAGAATGGCGGACCAAGCGCCCATACAGACGATGTGAATACAAAGGACGGAAGGGGAGCCCACCGCCGGGGCCGCACGAACTCTGGACAATCTGGAGAGTCAAGAGAATCCCACGACTCTGAGAGGACCGTCTCAGACGAAGGCCACGACGCCCAAGTAGCAACACCGCACCGGAGTCGAAGCCGCGCACAATCTTCGACGCGCTCCGTTCAAAAAGAGGCTGTTGTGGTGCCGCGTGGAGAAAGACGTGGACTCTTCGCCAACCTCGCTGTCATCGCCGAAGTCACGGAGCCTCACGACTATACCCGGAAGAAGAAATGGATGATCACATTCGTCGTGGCTGTTGCTGCGGCTGCGGCTCCAATGGGCTCTTCCATCATTCTGCCAGCTCTGGGTGATATCACCACCACCTTCAACTCCACAGCAACAATTGTGAACTTGAGCGTCGCAATGTATATGCTCAGTATGAGTATATTCCCTCTCTGGTGGAGCAGCTTCAGCGAGACTCTCGGACGGCGGACGATCTACCTCAGTTCATTCGTGCTCTTCCTGATCTTCAACATCCTCTCGGCCGTGTCGACGAACATCGCCATGTTCATCATTTTCCGACTTCTTTCAGGCGGCGCTGCTGCCTCAGTTCAAGCAGTCGGAGCTGGCACCATCGCCGACGTGTGGGAGGTCAAAGAGAGAGGCAGAGCGATGGGCATCTTCTATCTTGGTCCACTTTGCGGCCCTCTAATTTCGCCAATCCTTGGTGGTGTGTTGGCTGAAGAGTTGGGCTGGAGAAGCACGCAGTGGGCCCTGGCGATATTTGGAGTCTTGCTTATTGTTTTCATCCTCTTCTGTCTCCCAGAAACTCTAGGTGCGCGAAAACCTCTGATACAGGAAGCAGAGGCGGAAGCAGAAGAGAACACCAACGAGAAGCCCTCAAGCGACGCCACCCGACCTGGTCTGGCCCGAACAACTACCAAACAATCCGTCGCGATCAAAAGCAAAACTTACCTCTCTGTCCTCCGGCGCGCTTTCATCGACCCGCTTCGCATCATTCTTTACCTTCGCTTTCCCGCCGTCGCTCTCAGCGTCGCTTACGCTTCCATCACTTTCGGCTCACTTTACATGCTCAACATCTCAGTCCAGCGCGCTTTCGCGGCCGACCCGTACAATTACAGCACCATCATCGTCGGATTGCTCTACATTCCCAATAGTATGGGTTACTTCCTCGCCTCGCTCTTTGGTGGCCGATGGGTCGACAATATCATGCATCGTGAGGCTCGCAAAGCCGGCCGATACGATGAGCGAGGGAGGCTTAAATTCATTCCCGAAGACCGCATGAAAGAGAATGCCTGGGTTGGTGCCCTCATGTACCCATCTGGTTTGATCATGTACGGCTGGACGGCTCGCTACGGCGTGAATACAGCCGCTCCCATGGTGGCGAACTTTTTCTTCGGCGTCGGATCGATGCTGATCTTTGCCCTGGTAAGTCGTACTCGTTCTGTGGAACACAATAAACTCGAAGCTGACGGAACTTAGGTGACAACCATGCTCACAGAATTTATGCCTCGAAAAGCCTCTCACGGTATTGCGCTGAACAACTTCGTGCGTAACGTGCTTTCTTGCGTGGCGACAATTGTGGCCGAACCGCTGATGGCAGCTATCGGAGATGGCTGGCTTTTCACTGGCTTAGGAGTGATCTGTATTACGTGGGGCTGCGTGACCATCTGGGCCATGAAGACTTTCGGTACTCGCTGGAGGGTTGTCATGGATCAAAAGATGGAGAAAGCAATGGGAGACTGATGATGATACACAATTTCCGCCGGCATGCACAACCGCAAAAAGCTGGGTGCGACGCAAGAGAACCCCCTCGGATGTGCTTGAGTGCCGGAGAATGCTAAAGACTAAGATTTCTCTGGGTCAAGGGGCGACCACAACAACAACATGAAGGTTTCCTGCGACATTGAATCTGGATCTGCACTAGTCTTCATTGTTCTATATCATCTACGAAGGTTCTCGACCAATCGCAGTGGTTTTTGGAAACCCTCGACGACAGGTTCTGGAATACCCTAGCACCAGTCCATGAGACATGAAAAGGGAGCGCAAGGCTTGACTCTTCCCTGCGGTCTGAAGTCTCTTTATTGAAGTCAACAAACAGATCCGCAAGGCAATCAAGACTCCACGATGCTACCATCACTATTGCTGCTTTCTCTCCTCGCCTGTGTAGGTGTCACCTCACCCTTGGACAAGCGCTGGTACAGCGTTGAAGCCATTGATGAACACCAAATCGAAGCCTCTTCCGTCCTTGGTCACCGGTAGCTGGGACCGACAAACATCCGGTACGTTACTGCTTCGCCGACGCCCGGTCTCAGAAGAATCTCGAAAAGGTAGTCGATCACGCCATCATCAAATGGAAGCCTGCATTCGAAAAATCTCTCCTGGACATCGCACCGGAGAACAAGAAGCAGCTAATTTGCGAAGACGGGAAGACAAGGGTGGACGCTCTCGTCATTCGTGATGCGACGAAGGATGACAATCCTGATTGGAACAGAGGTCCAGAATGTCCCACTGACAGTGCATCCACTGGCTACAACTACGATCCCGCGCTCAAAAACACACAGCGTCACCGTCTTGACTTCTGCCACCTGGACCCAGACGATGTAAAGGGCACCGAAGCGCAGGCGGTACGAGCGATGATGCACGAGTTTGGGCATGCCATCGGCCTGCAGCACGAACACCAGCGGCAAGACCGCGACGACTACCTCGACTTCCGATGCGAAAATCTCATCGGCTACAAAAAGGCGAAAGAAATGGCGCAAACCGATCATCTGGCTCATTTCACCGTCGACATGGAAGACGAAGATCGCTTCCGCATCATGTGTGACGACGACGTGATCGCCGACGACTACTTGCCTGCCGCCCTCCCCTTCGTCCGAGGCGACGAAGGCGGACATCGCAATGAGCTTGAGAAAGAACAATGGGAGGGCTTTGTGTGGTCTTACAAATTCGACTACGACAGCATCATGATCTACAACAGCAACGCCAACACTCCGGATGACGCCGATCCGAAAGATCCCAAGACTTGGGTGCTCGCGAGGAAGGATGGCAAGCCTGTGTGGCAGGGCGGTAGTCAGCGTGCGGCCGATGCGGAAATCTCGGCCGGCGATATTGCGCGCGTCATGGCGCTTTATTCCAAGGGTGGTGCGAAGATGAAGTCGTCAGACTGGGCTGTTGTCCCGAGGAATAAGGAGAATTCTGCTAAGGGCAAGGGCAAGGGTAAGGGCAAGGGCAAAGCTCCTGTGACGGAGGGTAGCTGACGATGGTGAGGGGCAAGGGGAAGGGCTGGTGGATGGTGATGAATTGATGAAGCGACATGCATTACGGGTTCAGAAGCGAGAGTTCTGAAGACATTTATGGATTATTTGATTGATTACATTAAACATTAGTCATCTATTCAGTATTCACGTGTTCCCCTTATCCGCCCTTAGCTGGCGTTGTCAAAAGTGATGTAAAAGACAGTCTCCAAGATCAAAACAAGACGAATCAAGACTCAAATCGACACAAAATCTCAAGGCTTCCACTCATGCCTCAGCAACGACTCCTTTCGGAAGATCCTCGACGGATTGCGAACATCCCTCTGCCACCGTCCACTGCCCAACAACCAGACGCCACGCACGCCACACAACTTTTGTGTCATAGGGTCGAGCTTGCTGAACCACTCGTCCGAGTCTTGTTTAGACATGCCTTTGAGGCCGACGCGACGATCGAACGCAACCCTGTGAGGCCAGTCCCGTTGGATGGTGTGATGCGACCACACTTTTTGGTGAGCAACAGGCACGTCGCCCGCGTTCCTACAGCCAAACGGCGCGTAGGGGCGGATGGCAACACCAGGCATCGGAGGCAGCCGGCGGTTCTTGTTGTTCCAGTATTTCTTGAGAATGTAGCGGCAAAGAGCTAAGCGCGCCTTATCCCATGGCTTGCGAGGAGATGGACGCCTCAAGCTGCCATGCCTGTCGCCGTTGATGTTATGCTGTGGCGACTGGGGCGATTGGATGGTGCCTTTTCCCATAAACCCCTGCTCCAACGGCTCTGGCCAGTATACATGGACGCGCTGTTGCTCGGCAAACCTCGTCACGAAATTTTTGGCTGGCATCCTTCCGATGACGGTGGGCGCGAATCTACTCAAGTTGTTAGCACTGTGTTGATTCGACAGAGGTTGACGACTTTATGCACAAGTCGCTGGATCGTTCGGGGAGCTTTGCTCGGAATACTTACACTGGCGCATTCAGAAGGTTGACGTTGACACAAGAAGCCATGGCTACTGCTCGGGTCGATGAACAAATTTCGAGGATGTTGTCGAAGGGTTAAGATGAAGGAGGCGATCGATGCCGATGATACAACTGTGATTGTGCGGGCAGTCGAGAATGTGGTTGCGGTGTTGTCTGTTGGTTGCGATGCGACGAACGAGCAAAGATACGGGGGCGCGCATTCTTCCAAGACACGAGCATGGTCATTACCAAAGGCCTTTGCTTTGATAGGACTGAGATGTGAAGCAATAAAGTTCAAGCTAAAAGCACGCGGCTATACCATTTGGCTGGGAGCGTGCTTAGTCAAGATACTGGCTGACCTTAACCATCCGTCTGTTGAGTGATGATTAAGCCGGAAAATATGGGGCTCCACGTTATCTGCATACAAGCCTACAATGAACCTGGGTATTCCTTCTGCTCACGAACGAACGTGTTTTTTGAGGATGTGTCGCCGGAATTGTCTATTTGCGAGTCCATCGAGCTGGAAATTGACGTTGTGAGCAAGAGTCTCCAGATTTAGCAACAAGGAATGCAAAAACCGGGCTTAAGCCTTTTCTGTATGAAGATCCTATTCCGAGGAACAAGTTCATAATCTGGTGCATTTCTTAGTTCGCAAATCTTGCTGGCACGAGTAAAAGAAAAATAATCACCACTAGATTTAGCAAAGCGACGACCGTCTCTGGTCATTGCCGAAATATCAGGAAAGTCGCCAGAACGTCGAAGTGATTCTTCGACTGCTTTGTCCCTTCTGGAAGAGTCGATTGAGTTCCTGTTCCAGCTCAACGTAGGTATGTCTCCAGCATGTTTCCATTCTTTAGAGCAAATGTAAGGCACTGACACCACAGTTCTCTCTCCACTCAACATTCCACTACACATCTATTTACGACCGCCTACCGATCGCGATGAAACAATTGAGTGCTATCACGCTCTTGATAGCGTGCTCACTATCTCCATCTTGTCTCGGTTTCCCATTGACTCTGCCTGAAACATCACCGCCTCTGGATGGCCAATTTTCCAATGGCACCTACTTCTCGAAGCTCGAAAAGCGGATGAATCCGCCCACTGCTCAGATCAACGAACTGAACGTCTTTGATGACGCCAAACTTGCTGGAGCGAGGCTTCTGGGTATGTTGCTGATGGATAATAACGCCATAGGTGTTTGCAGACGTGAGCATCCCGATCTCGTGGAACCACGAATGCCAGAAACTTATAATCCTATATTTAAATCTCACAATCGTGAGGACAGGATTGCAGCGATCGCGCAACATACGGCCAGGTTCCAAGATGTAATGGCGTCTACGTTCCGGGATTGGAGCCCGCTAGTCGTCAATCAACTCTCACCAGTCAGCCTGTTTGTCAACACTAAAGTCAGTCCCATTTTAAGACATCACCATTGAAGCAAACAAGGCTGATTGAAATGAAAGCAACAAAATCAAAGGGCACAAGGGATAGTGAGCTGTGTGGATGGTGCCATCATGCGGACAACCAATTTGCCTCAACAAGCACCTATCGCAGGATTTGAGACAACGATTGAACAGCCCTTGAAAGACGAAAGAGTTGTTGGCGAGTGGCGAACCCTCGAGAGCACGTTCTTTGCCTTGGCGTGGAGACTCTTGAGTCAATCGTGGAAACGAGACAATCATGCCATTTTTAAGACGTACCAAGCTGGGATCCCCGACTCCGAGACAGATCGGGAAGCCGCATTTGCAAAGGCGAGATCGTTGTTAACAGCTGTGACCGATCCTTGCAAGACAATCAGCTGGATTATTCTGATGCGCAAACGAAACGACTCAGATTGGAGAAGACTTCCACCATCAAATCAGAATCCGCTCACGATCCCCATAACAGACCCTGATGCGTGGGCGGTACTTGGATCTTCCGGCCAGAGGTGGTTCTTTATGCTTCTTTATCAATGGCGTCACATTTTCACAATCAAAGTGCCCACGGCGCTTGAAATCTTCAGCACAGATAATCGTCAACACCTGGGCATCAGATGGAAGCTGACTAGTCCAAATCAAAAGCTTTATCAAGAGATCCACGAAAAGATCCTTGAGGATGCCAATAGTCGCGCGGAAACTCTTAAAGGCGTCCCAGACCCTTCGATACAAGGCGTCCTTACGCTGCTTTCAATGCCTGCATCTTGCCAAGGCTATACCCAGACCCATGACCAGACATACGGCGGTCACGGTCAGCAGTTGGGCTCTCATGAAAGTTATACTGATCCTATGTCTGCATATTTTCCGAATTTGGCTCAAGGAAGTCAGACATATGGGCAAAGTCAGCACTTTGGCAACCAGCCAGGTTACGCTGGATTGGGAGCTGCAGATCCTCAAAACATACCTCAGGGAAGCCTGACGTTTGGTGACTATTATCAGCAGCTCGGGTCCCAACAAGGCCATGCCGATCCCGTATCTGCACAAATTTAGGGATTTCAAAAAAGCCAGACGTTCGGGGGCTACGATCAGCGGTTTGACATTGAACCTGGCTTTAGTTATGAGCCCATTCGAAAAAGTCATACTTTCGGCGGATACGACCAAAGGGCTGGCACTCAGCCAGGTGGTGTGGGCTCGGGAGCCACATTCCCTCAAAATTCTCCTCATGATGACCAAGGATACGGCGAGTATGGCCACATGCTCGGCTTCCAGCCAAATCCTGCTGGCTCAGGAGCTACATCCTTCCAAAACCCTCCTCAAGGTGGAGATGCATATAGCGGGTATCAATCGCGCGGCTATCAGCCAGGTCTTGCTGGCTCAGTGAGGACAAATCCTCAGATTTCCCCCCAAACAGGCCAAGCATACGGCGAGCATGGTCAGCAATTCGGTTCACAGCAAGGTCATCCAGGCACTGAAACTGCTTATCCTCAAGGGCTATCCGAGCAGCAAGCTCGTTACTACAGCTACTCTGCACCGTAAGGCCAGTCTTCGGATGATCCCATCGTGGTTGAGGATGATCTTCCAGCTTCTTTAGGAGGTCCTTCCGGTGCTCAGTCAAAGAAGAAGAAGAAGACTCCTGCCGAGAAAGCACGAGAAGAGGCTGCGGCAAAATCCAAACGCGTGGGGAGGAAGAAAGGCTCCCGTTAGTTAGCAGCCGCCTGGAAACCTCTACGATGTGAGGTACTAAACACCAGTGCTTTCCTGAATCTAGTGGTAGTCCCATGGCACAACTATGCAAGACGAGAAGATGGCGTGTCGAACTCGACCAATGCCTACTGTGATGTCGATATGAGGACGACATTCGGGTTTACTGATCTCGACGACTCGGCCAGGCTGATCTGAGGTGTTTTCTTCCTGGTTCCTTAGATTCTTGCCTGCTCTTCTCCACTTGTTTCCTTTTTTGTTTCCATATGAAGGCGTTTCCTATGTTTGCTGGATTGCTTGCAGAGTTCCTTTGGCCTTGAATGGTCGCTACTGTGTGGCATTCACCATACCTTGCTGTCTTTTCCCGGAGACATGAGTTTCTCTGTACTGTTGCTTTCTGGATAAGTCTTTTTACTGGGCTACTCATTTTCTGATAGTTAGTACCTTCTCACTGGCTCTCTTTTCGATATGTTGATGCAAGTAAAGGGAGTCTCAGTATATAATGTATGATTATCAAGATGAAAATAAGGTTGTGCCATCAAACGAATCAAATCAAGCCTGAGTTGAAGAGGTTGATGTGAGTCAGTGCCAGAACTAGCGCGACGTCCTCACACGTTGGGCGTAAGCTTTCCTGTAACCAGCCCTACCTTCGCTTTCAAGTCAGTCACCTAGGAAAATGTGACTTGCCATTACAACTGATAGGGCTTTGCCTTTTCAAACGATCGACTTGTTGCAGCAATTCGTACAATACATATGAAATCTGTTGGAGACTGTGTCAGCCCCGGGCCTTATTGTCTGTACATCCCCTGTCCTCTCTGATCATTGTCAATCATCCGCGCGACAATATCCGCCCTCTTCGCTCCCAGACTATCGTTATTCATTATTTCATCCTGGCTGCCGCCAAGATCGTCATCCAACTCCCTGTAAGGCCGCCCCGAGTTGCGTGAATTTGGCAAGCTCGGCATGTCGAACCTTTTGGGAGTTCTCGACGGCATATCGTATCCATCCTTGTAGGCGAATGTATTGGTCCGTCCAGTCGCGTTTTTCGAGCCGAGGATGCGTGGAGCGACGCGAGTGAGGATGGCGTTGAGCGCTGGGCCGCAGGAGAGAATGATGGCGATGTTTACTTCGACGATGGAGATGACGACGCCGAGCGAGTTTGACCATGTGAAGTCTTCGTCTGTGTTGTTCCACAAGTCGTAGAAGGATTTCAGTCGAACGCAGGCCACTATGACGACTATCCAGCCTAGGGAGAGGACGGAGCCGACGGCGATTTTCTTGCGCCTGTTCAACTTCAATGGCCAAACCATGAAGATTGGGATCAGCAGAATGAGAACGTCGGTGAGGATGGCTATTGCTGCTGTGGCCATTGAGAAGGCGTATTCGTCGAAGCAGGAGAATGCTGTCGTCTCACCTGGGTCCCATCGGTTCCAGTACATGTGGATTGGTAGGCATTGAGTGAGGGCGCCGAAGAATGTTCCAAGCATGTGTCCCAGATTGAAGAGGAATAAGCCGATCAACGACCAGCGAATGATCTTTCTTCGATCGCCCAGCCTGAACAGGAACACCATGATCGAAGCCTTCACGAGGCTAAGAATCGGGTTGTATAGCAGCTGTTGCACCATGCTGATCTTGTTGTTGTGCACTTGATCTTCTGAGGTTTGTTCCGGCACCTCCCAGACGTGATAGCCAACATGCGTTAGTTGGATGTACTTGTAAAGAACGCCAGCGTTTGCGACCGCCAACGCCCATGCGCAAACACATAACGCATCGTCTGCTAGAGTATCAGCCTCTGATTGACATCGAATATAGAATCATATCGCACCTGTCTTGAACTGGTATGTATACAAACGAAATCCAGCACGCAGAGCGACAAAGATCGTGCTCAACACCGGAAAAGTGACGACGACTGCCAGCAGGTTGGGCTGTATTGTTTCGACCATTCTGGTGGGAGAGTCGGAGAAGTTCCGTTATGCATTCGACAGACCGTAGACACGTGGATTGCCTGGAGCAAACACCGTATGGGACTGTGATAGCCCACAGGCAGGGGACGCGAGACAATTGTCGAACTAAATGAGGTGCGACCAGCGCACATTTAGAAATGCACAGCACCTCGACCTACACGAGCCAACATGATGCGAAGGAGCGCAGCCCAGTTGGCAGCAAAAGGATCACTTCGCATTCTGGCCAAGTGCAAAGGTTGGCTAATGGATCATGTCTCGGATTCATGAAAGAAGAAGAGCTGTCGCATTGGGCAGTTCGGAGGCTAAAGACGTCGAATTTTACCATTTGCATGGGTGACTTCGACGATAGCGTCTATTATCGCTGGCACCGGGGTTTCATCCGTCATGGCGCCAATGAACGGTCCTATCGAAGGGACTTCCTCGACTCCATCGCGTGTGGCTGCACGGCTTCAGAGCTGATCTTGTGGAGAGACTTTTGGCCTAGATGCTGAAGACTGGGGCACGCGACAATTTCTATGGCGGCAGAGCAATAAGGATGAATTCGACAAAGACATCAAAGACCATGTTCCGCTCTCTGTCAAGGATGTTTAGAGCGTACCGATGCTCGTTGAGGTATGTGCACCGGACTTTGTGGGTGTCGAGTGGCCTCCACGTTTCCTCTTTGGGACTCGGCACGGTGCGTGGCCGGGACGGGTGAAGCCTCCGACGACGACACTCCATGGTGCGACTACACTTATCTTATACTGGCAAACACATCGACTTCTATCAACGGTCGCTCATGCAAATCGTCCAACCTTGCGTGAACTATGAGATCTTCGTCGCTTTTTAGCTCGTCCTGATATCCACATACTGCATCGAATGTCCGGCATGAATGGCGGCGAGAGCGATTCGAACTGCCATGCCGAGCGCCCCTGCCGCAACGCCCTGTATCCTCTAAATCCTTCGCCAAGCTATCAATATCGACCTAAAGCATCAACCATGTAGTTGCATGAAGGGTCTTTCTGCTCTCCGTCCGGTGCGATCCGGCAATTGTGTCCGTCGCAAGGTGGCGAAAGTCCGAGATTGCACCTCTGGACACCATGCACGGCTTTCAAAAGCTCATGGATAAAAGCAGAGCATCTGCGGTAAAGTGAAAGTCTTTGCACCAGCACCTCTCGCTGCAAATCGACAAAATGCTTTCAACTCTTGTGTCGGCGACCTTGGGCGTTGCATCTGTTACAACGGCTTTGCATCTCCCTCCACTTGAGGAGAGGACTCGCGTGCATTTGGATGACTTGGTGACACGCGGTCTTGACTACCCGACACTCGAGCAGGATGCCAGCGGCTGCGTTCCTCTATTCGGATCGGAAGAAAAGCACCTTTCTTCTGACGATGTCCGATCTGTGGAGGAGCTACTGCAAGGTCACAACAGCACCGGCGACCTTTTTCGCTTTGCAGACCTTGAAAGAGACAAGCCCACAAGCGAGTCTAGCGAAATCACACTTCAGGGCCCTAACAACTGCAAAGTGTTCCCTGGTGATGCAGCTTGGCCTTCCTCGCAGGATTGGAATGCATTGAATGCCGTCACGAACAATGCTCTCCTCAAGCCTGCACCGCAAGCGCACGTCTGCTACGACTCGCACGCATCGGCAAATTCTTCTGCCTGCCAGGCCTTGACCGAAAGATGGAACGATCCTTTCGCACAGTAAGTTTAGCATGATAAGAACGCCTTGATTTTCGACGCTAATGCATCCACAGCTTGGACGACCCCCTTGAGATGCTCACGCCTTTGTACCAAGGCATGACATGTCAACCACCATCGCTCTTCGACGTCACTGGCACCTGTGAACAGGGTGGTTACCCTGTCTACGTCGTCAATGTCACCACTGTCGCTCAAGTACAGCTGGCCGTCAACTTCGCCCGTAACACTGGCATTCGCCTCGTCGTCAAGAACACCGGCCATGACTTTGTTGGAAAGTCAGGTGGTGCCGGCTCGCTCAGTGTTTGGACGCACCACATGAAGGAGGTTGCCTTCCTTTCTGAATACCAAGACAGTGACTACACTGGACCTGCCATCAAGTCTGGCGTTGGCATTCAAGGCTTTGAACTGTATGCCGCAGCCGATAGTTTTGGCGTGATTGCCATGGGTGGCGAGTGTCCCACTGTCGGTCCTATGGGTGGCTGGGTCCAGGGTGGAGGTCACTCACCTGTTAGCAGCCTTTGGGGCTTGGGTGCTGACCATGTCTTGGGTCTCGAAGTTGTTACCGCCGACGGCAAGTTCGTCACGGCCAACAAGGATCAACACTCTGATCTCTTCTGGGCTTTGCGTGGTGGCGGTGGCGGTACCTTTGGTATTGTCACTTCCGTCATCACCAGAGTCTTCTACGATGTTCCTGTTACGGCAGCATCATGGGATGTCGCCGCTGGCCCCAACATCACCAACGAAGCCTTCGAGGCTGGTCTGAAAGCCTACTTCGAGACCTTCCCGACTGGCGCCGATAACGGCATCTACTCCTACTTCCAGGTCTGGCCTGGCGAGAGCAAGAGATTTATTATGCAGCCGTACTTCGCTCCCAACAAGACCCTCGAAGAAGCCCAAGCAATCCTCGAGCCGTGGCTCCAGACTATGGCCGAGCTGAACATCCCTGTCAACCCCAAGTGGGAGACTTACAACGGCTTCTACGACGCCTACAACGCGTCCTTCCCTGTTGAGGACGTCAACACCCACGGCGCCGCCTCCTCCGCCCGTCTGTTCCCCCGCGAAAACTTCGAAAACGAGACCCTCTGGAACACCACGTGGGACGTCTTCTCCGAGGGCCTGAACAACGGCGTCGTGATCATCGGCTACAACATCGCCCCCAGCTACGAGCGCGGCTACTCTCCCGACAACTCCGTCAACCCCGCCTGGCGCTCCGCCATCGGCTTCCTTATCACCGCCACCATCGTCGACCTCGAAGAGAGCGCCGAACACCAACTCGAGCAGCGCCACAACTTCACCTACGGCCCCATGCAGCAGTGGCGTGACATCACCCCCGGCGGCGGCACATACATGAGCGAGAGCGACTACCTCGAGCCGGATTTCCAGTGGGCTTTCTTCGGTAGCTACTACCCTCGTCTGTTGGAGATCAAGCAGCGCTATGACCCTTACCATTTGTTCTATGCGCACACAGGTGTGGGCTCGGAGTTCTTTGAGGTTCGCACTGAGAGTGGTCTGCCGGATCAGAATGGTAGGCTTTGCGTTAATGACAGCCCGAAGCTTTATGAGGCTGAGGGTCCGGATTATGAGCCTTGATGCGATGTCATGTGGGTTTGGTAGTCTAGCGTATAGCGGGTTTGAGCAAGCACATTCATTCGAAGTCTTGACAGAGCGTGCACTTCTTTCGTTTCATGTCACTTTCTTCCACAACCAGATTGCTCGTCGGTGATTACGAAAGCGTTGTTGGCCGCCTGGTTGAAGTTCGCAGCAATACAGCGTTGATTAAAGTTCGAACAACAATCGTTATCACATTGGGCTGATTCCTTCCCTTCCGTCGAGATCTCCAAATACGAAACCGTAATGTTGCGCCTTGATAATCAATTACTGGAGACTTGCATGCAGTACGAAAGACTATCTTAATGTAAGTGCGTTGGTTACTATTTTCCAACAGTTTCCGATCGCTTGACTCACATCACCTCTCCTCAAACGAACAACACATTGCCTAAACCAGCATAAACAAACAGTCCAACACAAATCTAGCCACCTCACAACCCCCCTCTCCCTCCCTAACTTCACCTCACAACCCCTCCAAAAACCTCCCTACCGCCTCAATAACCTCCTCGGGCTTCTCCTGCATAACCCAATGCCCCGCGCCCTCCACCAACGTGCTTCCCCTCCAGCACCCCTCCCCCACCACCTCGCCATCCTCATAACTCTCCAACGCCCCCGGCTGCTGAAAATTCCCCCAATCGCACTTCCCACTCACAAAAGCGACCGGAACCTCAATCCTCCTCCCCGCCATGAGGAACAAATCCTTCCTGCTCTGCGGGGTGCTGCCAGTTTGCGCGCGGTACCAGTTCAGAGCGCCTTGGAAGCCCGTGCGGGTCCATTCGGAGACGTAGACGGCGAGGTCGGAGGTGGGCAGCCAGGGTTCTGTGGCTTTGGGGTTTTCGTCCTGCATGTTACGGGCTATGGTTGCCGGGAAGTCCTCGGAAAGGGGCATGATGTAGTACTCCGGCATTTGCGCCAGGGCCTCCGCGGACCAGGACGTGAGGGGACGGGCGAGTTTGTTCGGTTCCCACGCGCCGGATTTCAGGTGGAAGTAGCCTCGCAGATATTCGGTCAGGCCTTGCGGCGGGTTGAACCAGTCGGAAGCTGCGGTGGGGGTGGAGTTGTACCATTTGTAGTGTTTGCGGGGCGGGTCGAGGGAGGCGAGGGCGGTTTGGATGGGTGGTTTGGGGGGGTCGAGGGGCGTGGGAGGGGCGTGGTGCGGGTGGGACATTTGGATGGTCGATTTGAATATGTCGGGGCGCATGAGAGCGGTCATGGCGGAAGAGACGCCGCCGAAGTCGTGTCCGATTATGGTGTGGACGGTGGTGTAGCCCAGGCCGTACACGAGGCAGACCAGGTCGCGGACTAGGTTGGTGAGCGTGTATTCGTTCAGGTCGACTTCGTGGTAGGGTTTTTGTTCCCAGCCTGTGGTGCGGCCGTAGCCTCGTTGGTCCATTGCTACACAGTAGTAGCCTTGGGAGGCGATGGAGGGGAGGATCTTCCGCCATGAGAAGGCGAGTTCCGGGAAGCCGTGGCAGAAGAGGATGAGAGGGTTGGTTTTCTTGCCGGATTGGAGGATGTGGAAGTTGAGCCCGCAGGAGGACGTGCAGTCGATGTAGTCTTCGGTGATGCCTTCTGGTAGAGGCAATGGTGGGAGACCTTCTCCATTTGGGAGGGTGGGGTTGGCCATGATGATGATCTGATGAAAAAAAGTATGATGAGGTCTAAGATTGATTTGAGATTCTTCACTGATTATATTGATCACCCATGGATCATTTGTATTTATAGTTGTTTTGCAGGTGATGGTCAGCAAAGATATATATCTGAGGTGATGCGTCGGCGTATTCGGCTGAGGGGAGTTGTTGGATGGAGGGGCAAAGGTTGGCGGACAAAATTGACACCGATCAATCGTTGCCGGTGGATGCTGAACGACAGCACCTTTGATCCGAAAAATGGTGCTGACATACACTTGACATCTGGGTTAGCACAGGAAATACTAGATACTTGCTGACTGAACAAAAGGGACCAAGATTTCGAAAAACAATTATTGGTTTTCATTAACAGAGCAGAACGTTATTCGTAACACATCTATCTATCTGAGAGGGTCCAACGATCTGAAAAATAAAGAGCCAAACACATGATGCCATCCGATCTATCAAGGTACCATACCATGCCCATTTACACAGCAGTTGCCTCATCTTTCTCAGCATCCTTCTCGACATCTTTGGAATCAACCTTCCCGCTTCCAGCCTTCTCCTCAGTCTTCTTCACATTCTTCCACTCCAAGCCCAGCGCACCAATTACAGAAACCGCAGCCATGCCCGCAGAAATCAGAAACACTTGTCGCAGAGCATTATTGTACACCTCAAGAACATCAGGCAGCAGCTCCGCCGGAACCAATTCCCTCAAATCAGTAGCACCGGTGTTGACGATACTCTCCGGATCAATATCAGTGACGATCTGAGTAATGCCCTTGACCAGATTGGAGGTGAGGACGTTTTGCCCGACGGAGATGAAAATCGCGCCTCCCATCGTCTGCGCAAACACGGTCAAAGCCAATCCAGTGGGCACGTCGGCGCGCTTGAGAACCGTCTGCGCGGCCAAATTGGCCTGCTGCATGCCCAAACCGAGCGCGAAACCGTACAAAACTTGATAACCGATCCACTCGCCGTGGCCGGTGTCGACTTTCCATATGGAAATGAGGCCTGCGGCGACGGGCATGACGATGGCGGAGAAGTAGGCGAATTGCGTGTAGTAGCCGATTTTGCTCGTGAGGGCACCGGAGACGATCGTTCCGAGGACGAGGGAGAGGACCATTGGGATGGTTCGGATGCCGGACTCGACGGCTGAGACGCCCTTGACGGCTTGGAACCAGATGGGGATGAAGTAGACCATGAGCATCATGCTGGCTGCGACGTTGAAGACGAAGAAGCAGCCGGCGAGCATGCTGCGGTTTTTGACGATGGCTGCGGGGATGGTGGCGGTTTTTTGAGTGGTGACTTGTACGACGATGAAGGCGATCATGAGGACGCCGAAGAGGACTAGGAGGGCTATGATCTTGCCGTTCGACCAGGCTAGACTACTGCCTCCCCACTGCAGGGCGAGGAGGAGGCAGACTAGGCAGGGGAGGAGGAAGAAGGTACCGAGAGGATCGAGTTGGAGCAGCTTGTCTTTGGTGTTGAGGCCTTTCTTGAACGGCTCCATGTTCTTCAGCAGCAGCATGATTGCGAGCATTGTGACGGCACCGATGGGAAGATTGATGTAGAAGCACCATCTCCAGGACACATTGGAGGTAAAAGCGCCTCCAAGCAAAGGGCCGACAACACTGGCAATGCCAAAAGTGGCGCCGACAGCTCCCATCCACAATGGCCTTTTTGCGAGCGGCAAGGTATTGACCAGCAACACCATTCCTCCGGACATCATGCCCGCCGAGCCAGCACCCTGTATTGCTCGTCCGATAATGAAAGCAATAGAATTGGGCGCTGCGCCGCATACTGCCGAGCCAATCTCAAAAATCAGAATGAGGGAGAGGTAGACATATTTGGGCGAATAGAAGGTGTAGACACGACCGAGGAAGAGCGTGAAGCAGCACGAGGTCAGGAGGAAGGCACTGCCGTACCAACCGATATCGTCCAGTGAATGGAATTCGTCCGTCATGGCAGGGATGGCTGTCGCAATGATGGTTCGGTCAAGGGCAGTGAGGAATAAAGCCAGGAGGACAGAGACCATGACCAGTGCAGCCTGGGCAGGAGGAGGGTAGTCTGCAGCTTTCTCACCGTCGTCGTCGTCGTTATCTTCTGTCGCCGGACTGCTCTCTTCGGGCGTTTCCTTGATTTCGGCATCGTAGTTGGTAGAAGAGGAGCTACCAAGGCGTTCATCAGCCTTGGTGTTGTCAGTGAGAGCGGTGGTCGACATCTTGAACTCGTCACCACAAGGGAGTTGTCGAGACGATTACGATTAAATGTGCTTTTGAGGTAAGCCATGGCTTCTGCAACGAGAAAGTGAGATATTAATACTCGCTCACGAGAGATGCATTCAGCTGTCAGGGCGGTGCTTTGGGCGAGCAAAGGCGGCCTCTCATTGGCTGGGTGCTCGGGTCAGACGCTGCTAAACGGCCGAGCTGGTGAGGCTGCGTCGGAGAATGCAGAGGGTGCCGATTGTATTGAATGTTATTCTCTTACCGCAGCCATTCAGCGTATCCGAATTTTCGGAAGCTTGAAATGCATGGCTGTCAATGCGGCCTTTCCATGCTTCTGTGCGCGCAGCATGTTGGTACGCAGATCCAACAGGTACATGCAGTGGATGAAACAGCAGGCCTCAGGGAGGAATGCCAACAAGCTCAACAAGCCTTATCTCAGCCTTCACTCCATGCAACAGCCTCCATCACTGCCTGGTCGCTGGACAAAGCCATATTCGCCATCTCGATGATTGCACGAAGTCAGGTCGGTGCGATGGGTGGAAGAATGAATGGTCCGTCGTTCACTTCGACAACGCGGATTTTAGAAACGCCCAATTCTCCGGGCGACCTCCAACGTTCCTCCGTCGCCAGCGGACGAAGCGGCCGCTTCACAGAACTTCTGACAACATCTCGGTACAACAAATGGACGTCCTTGGTGAGATAGAATAATGGATCTAAGCACCTTCGATACCAGGCAACCACATTCGAAGGATGGATTACGGATCTTGGAATATCATCATGAAGCGTGCCTCACGGTATCAATAGGTATATATGGGTGTGAGGTACCACAGAACACATTCCAATCTATCTACATAGTCCTTCACCATCTTCTACCAACGTCTGCTTGATCCTCTCCGTAAGGCATCAGCATCATCGTCTCATCATGTCAAACACCTTCAACCCCACCACCTCCATTCTCCCTCTCACCGACAAAGTCATCCTCATAACAGGCGGCACCGCCGGCCTCGGGCGAGAAACAATCCTCAACCTGGCCGCCCACTCCCCCTCGCACATCTACTTCACGGGCCGCTCTAAAACCTCCGCCGACTCTCTCATCGCCCACGTCAAAACCACCCACCCCTCCGTCCCCCTAACCTTCATCCCCGCCGACCTCGCCTCCCTCACCTCCATCAAATCCGCCGCCACAACCCTCCTCTCAGCCACGCAACGTCTCGACCTCCTCTTCGCAAACGCAGGCATCATGGCGCTCCCGCCCGGCCAAACCAAGGAAGGCTACGAAATCCAATTCGGAACCAACCACCTCGGGCACGCCGCACTGATAAACCTCCTCCTCCCCCTCCTCGAAAACACCGCCCAAACCGGCGCCGACGTGCGCGTCATCTTCACAACCTCGCTCGGCTACAAATTCGCCTCGTCCATAGCCTTCCCCACCCTGCGCACCCCGCAAGCAAACCTCTCACCCATCCACGTCCTCAGCGACTGGTACCGCTACGGGCAGAGCAAGCTGGCGAACCTGCTCTACGCGCGTGAGCTGGCGAAGCGACATTCGTCTATCACGACTGTGTCGGTGCATCCTGGTGTGGCGTTCACGGGGCTCGTGACGGGTTTGGGGCTTTTCAATCGCTGGTTTGTCTGGCTTACCACGTTTGGGACGAGAGTGCCGGTTGAGCAGTGTGTGTGGAATCAGCTTTGGGCTGCGACGGCGGGGCGGGGAAAGGTGAGGAATGGGGCGTTTTATGAGCCGGTTGGGGTGGAGGGGGGGTTGACGAGGGCGGCGCGGGATGAGGGGTTGGGCCGGGAGTTGTGGGAATGGACGCAGAGGGAGCTGGGGAGACATGGGATTTGAGAGTTGGTGTGTTTTGATTTTGGGTGGTGATGCTTTTTTGTAGTGTGGTTGCCCAGTGGAACGCTACCTGCTCGAGAAAGGTAGTCATCAATGTCAATAGGAATGGTGAAATCTGTACCTGAGTAATTGTTGGAAATCGCAATGACACTCGACACGAGTGGTATCTTGATATATCGCCTTCCTTTCCACGGCGCGTAGTTTATACAACAAGTAAATAGCATCTAGCCTCAGGTTTCGCGCTGGGGTAATCTTCGCACTCTTCATATGTGCGCCATTTGGATCCTGTGCCTCTGCATTTCTCGCAGCAGGCTCGACGTGTATGCTTTCGCTCCTCTCTTGCGCTCGTTCTAATGACTCTGTTCCTTTCCGCGTGTGTTCCTCGCTTAGTCGTCGTAGCCTTGGGGTATCTGGCGGGGGCCCTTGGGGACTGTCGCATGTTGTTAGTCTCGGTCTCGATTCCTCGCCGATATTTTACTGCAAATTGTAGTTTCCTCCCTTCCATGCTCTTGCAAATCTCTCCGTTCTGTGGTGTTTCCGCTTACCCGGGTATGTGAGAGGAATGGCCTTTCTGTTAGGGTCGCCGAGGCGCTCGCGGAGAGGCGGGACGGTGGCCTGCAATAGTTCTTTAGCATTTCGCTTTCGAGTTTCACGTGCGACCTGCTCTCCCAGATCTCCAGAGTTGTTGCATACCACAATCAGAGGACCGAAGCTGCCGATGACCAGAGCCCACAGAATGGCGGGCTTGTGGCGCGAGGCCCAGGTGATGTACTTTCGGGGAGACTCCCAGAATGTGACGGGCGCCATGGCGAACTGAGATATGTGGGTGTTGTGTGGTGTCGTGGGTGAAGCAAAAGGAATGGTCTGTGCAAGTCGTTCGCGGTATAGGCGTGCCCAGCTCGATTGCAGTCGGCGGAGGTTGTTCGTGAAGCCAATGCCTGCTGCTCTAGGTGTGCGGAAATCAAGCCGCGCGACCACGTAGCTCCAACTTGCACTACGTCGTCTCGCTTTGGGGATGTTTGGACGGCGACTTGGTTTCTTCTCTCTTTAGTCGCGACATTCACAAAACACAATGCGATCGATATTCTTGGGTCTCTTTCTGGGCCTGTTGAGCTTTGTCTCGGCTCTGTCGGCTGCTGGTAGCAATTTGCTCGTTGTCGTTGACGATGAGGCCGACAGAGGGAAGTACACCACTTTCTGGAACGACCTTCAGTGTAAGCAGCAGCATTGCGTTGAGTTAATGCTCAATTGAATCGTTTGACTGACTCGCCATCACAGCAAGAGGCTTCCAGCTCACGTTCCGCGCCGCCAAAGACAATTCGCTCTCCCTCTTCCAACACGGCGTACCCGCCTACTCGCACCTCCTCCTGCTTCCCACCAAGTCAAAGGGTCTCGGTCCCGCATTGACACCCAACCTCATTGTCGATTTCGTCAATGCCGGCTCCAACGTCCTCCTCACCTTGTCGGGCGAGAGCGGCACCCCGAGCGCGATCAACAGCCTTTTGCTAGAATTGGACATCCAATTGCCTCAGGACAGAACGAGCTTGGTGGTGGATCACTTCAATCACGACACGAAGAGCGCCAACGAGAAACACGACGTGCTTCTTCTGCCCTCCACGGAGTTCGTGCGCAAGGATATCAGGAACTACTTCTCGGTCGAAGGTCTTGTGGCTCTGCCCCGCGCCGTTGCCCAGGTTCTCGGAAACGCCAGCCCGCTTCTGTCGCCTGTTCTGCGCGCGCCTGAGACTGCATACGTTTACAACCCGAAGGATGACGCCGAGGGTGCTGAAGATCCTTTCGCAACCGGCAACCAGATCAGTCTCGTGACCGCTTTCCAGGCAGTCAACAGTGCGCGTCTCTCCGTTCTCGGCAGCAGCGAAGCTCTCGAGGACGCCTGGTTCGATGCGTCCGTCAAACTCGCTGGCTCTGACAAGCCCGCGTCCAAGACCAGCAACCGTGCTTTCGCCCAGAAGCTCACTGCCTGGACTTTCAAGGAAGCCGGTGTCCTCAAGTCCGGCCCAATCACCCACTTCCTCAACGAGGGCTCCCAAAAAGACGCCGCCAACAGCACCACCGACGTCACCCTGACCGGCATCGACGTCAACCCCGAAATCTACCGCATCAAAAACGACGTCTACTACTCCATCGAGCTCTCCGAATGGACCGGCACGCACTGGGCGCCCTTCAAGCCCGCCACCGGCGACAACGTCCAGCTTGAATTCAGCATGCTCTCGCCCTTCCATCGCCTCAACCTGATCCCAGCACGCACCACCGCCAACAGCACCGTCTACACGCAAACCTTCAAGCTCCCCGACCAGCACGGCATTTTCAACTTCTTCGTCGAGTACCGCCGCCCCTTCCTCACCAACATCGAGGAGAAGCGCACAGTCACCGTCCGCCATTTCGCGCACGACGAGTACCCGCGCAGCTACGTCATCACGGGCGCCTACCCCTGGATCAGCGGCATTTGGGTCACCGTCGCGGGCTGGTTGGCTTTTGTCGCGCTGTGGTTGTACAGCAAGCCCGGGCAAGCGAAGGCGGATTTGAAGGTGGAGAAGAAGATTTGATGGGCATTTCAGTTCGTTCGAGCGAGCGGGGAATTTAGAGATGCTTGACAGAAACAAAAAGCATTGGAATTGAAAGTTATAACTCACTTACATGTAGTATGTATATGATCTGTTTTGGTATGATTGTTTGACTTCTCTCGCTGCTTCAGCTGATGTTGTTGAGCGTGAGGTATAGATCGGGATGATACGAAGCGCAATTCTTTCTCTATCATCATCTCCATCCTTCGATCTATCCTATATCCGACCCTACCCTTGTACTTTCTCCTGACTCAAGACTCATCAATCTCCAAGTCAGCGCCATCATGGCTACGCCAAAAGTATCGTTACAGAGGCTGTGCACAGCGAACAAGCGTACCCTGGTGTCTCGCGTACGAAAGTTTCACCTACTTCGACGAATTCACTAACATTCGCTCAAGCGGTCCAAGCTTTTCTCGCTCCTTCCTAATTCGGAAATCTGAAATCGGCATTTGATGTCTGGCATGTGAAAGGCGACGTCAGGTCACGCTCGCTAAATTGCTGCTGGGCACAGCACTGCTTCTCCGAGATAGCTCCTGCGCTAGGTGATGTTCCGATGCCTACCAGCGATGAACTCATGACCAGTGCTACTAGAGAGTGCATATGAATCGGTAGTGCTACGTTTGAACGTCGCGTGAAGGGTCTAGAGGTTGGCAGGCTCCGGTCTAATACTATCCCCAAAACTGACATTCATAAGCTATGTAAGTGCTGGCGGCGGAGATACAACAAGGCTGACCTGCTCAAGTTGGTCGGGATCAGCCTATTCACAAACATTTTTCTCGCGCATGTGATATAGGTCCGAGCTTTCTCGCTCCTTCCTAATTGGGAAATCCAAAGTCGACATTTGATGGTTGTAAGTGAATGAAATCAAAACGCAAAATTTTGCGAGATGCACCTGCCGCGACGAAAGACGAGTTTGCCCAAGGACGGTTTTGCGCCTGTCGCGTTGAGTGCCACTAGGGGTGTGAGGTGGACGGCGGTACTGTTCTCGTTGTGGTCCGGATTGCGGTGCGCTTCGCTCTGGACTGTGCAATCGTTCTCGTCGGCCGTATATAGTCATTTTTGTAGTCCTGTAATGTTCGGCACGTTGCTACATCCCAATATCTGTACGTTCTTCGATCGAGCATATCAAATACCACGACAGGACTGTGACATGATTTCTAATGGGGAACACCAAGCGAAGGCGCACATCGATCGAGCGAGGTACTCGTAGTAGTAGCAGCATCTGCGATACCGAGCTGATTATCCATACATGGAACATAATGATACAGATTAGCATCCTCATTGCAGCCATCGATATCATCAAAACCTCCCCGTCTGCCTTCGCCTCTCGTCCCTGTACGACTCACCGCTACCTCCGCCCGGCGTGCTCACGCGCTTCAGAGGGCTCCCAGCTTTCCTCGCATCCTCAGTCCTCAGGTGACTGCTGCTGGTAGCCTTCCTCAGTGAGCTGTTTGAGTGGCTGTACACGCCTAGACTCCCTCCGTCGCTTTTGCGGTAGTCGCGCTCGCGAGGTCGCTCGTGGCGCGGTTTGAGCGGGGACGAATAGTCGAACGAGGTTGTTACTGATGCAGGCATTGCCTGCGCGGTAGAGGATTGTGTGTAGCCGCTGACGTAGTTCTTGGGTGTGGCGAGGGATGGAGTGGTCGTGCTTCGTGGTAGGGTTTGGCGTTCGGGCGACTGGCGTGGCTCTGGCTTCTTCGAGGCCAGATCGTACGGGTCGTATTGACCTGCGTAGTTGGGGTTGGGGTTTGTTCTGAAGCCTCTGTTCACGAGCGTTGTCGGGGTGTACAAGTCTACCTCGCGAGTCTTGGTCCCACGAGGCGACAGTGAGCTTTCGCGGGATTGCGTGCCAACATCGCGGACCGGCCGAGTGAGGAAAGGGTGCACAAATTTGGTGTCGTATTCATTCATGACTTCACCGTGGATGAGGGCCGAGTCTTTGGCTTGCTGTGTGAATGAGGTCTTCAGGAAGCTGAGTTGTAGGGAAAGCACCGTGCCGAAGAGGATAGCCATGACAACTGTGACTGATGGCCTGGGGTCCAGTGGGGCCGTTGGAAGCAATGCGTAATACAGCAGGACGTGGCCCGGCGAGAACAAGGTGAAAAATGTCAATTGGAACGGCTTCGGATCCCACACAGAGACTTCCCAGACCTCTCTCTCCGGGTCTGGATATGCGCGCGACGAAGCAGTCGCTTGCGCTATGGCGTTCCTGACGTATGCTATAGGCGAGCCCGATGCAGGCGAACTGTCGACTTGTACGCGCTGCGCTGATGGAGTATTGGGTGGGAGTTCGACAGGCTGCTCGAAGAGGCGATAGTGTCGCTTGCGGAAGAAAGTGTATACAGCGTTCAAGCAGCAGAGCAGAGTGAGGGAGTGCACGAGGAGGGACGCCTGTATGAAATAACACACTTACCGTCAGCCTAATGCCGTCTCTGATATCATCTGCAGCAATAGCAGTACAGGTATACTTACAATCCAAGCAAACCACCCGCTTCCCAAGCTCTTCCCGCCCTCATCGCCAAATAGCTCATCGCTGCCTCTTGAGTCGCTGGACCTACTTGAGCCTCTGGCAATGATGAAAACAAAGTTGACAGCAACTCCGATCGGTGTAGCCCAGTTGTTCAGCAAGTCTTCATGCGCATCGTCGTTCAGCTCTTCAGAAATCCACAGCAGGAAGTCCCATGGGTCGAGGTAGGCTTGAATGCGCTCGAGAAGTGGACGGCGGCGCACAAGGGGCGGCATTCTCTCTGTTTTGATGTTTGGTCGGGTATGCGACTGAAATCACATCGCTGTCATTGATGCGACCGACTTCCGCAAGGAAAGTATTGTCAACCGGGCGTGTTATCGGGCAAAGTTCACCAGCGGTTGTCTGTTTACTTTCTTGATGTAATTGCTTCGCCGACACTGGCCGAGGATTCGCCGACTTCACTTCAACAGATCACGAGACGGGGCAACTACAAACTCTCCACGACAGTGACCTCAATATAAGCAATGCTGAGGCTTAGGGAATGCTTATAAGTTCTTATTGCCTATCCTTGCAGGCGAATGCATGAATTGGCCAATACACGTTTCGTCGTTGCTCACGGTAAGAAGAGATGGCGAATCTTGCGATATCTAACATCACACTAAACTCTTCACTATGCTTACTTACAAGCAATCCAAAACGGAGAAATTTAAAAGCCTACGATTTGTAATATCTGGTGGATTTGCCCTTCCTTCACCTCGATCATTGAGCTTGCCCGGTCCACAATGCGTCGATCTTCAAGCCTCAACAAACGTGCAGACCATCATGGTAGTTGTAATGCGGGTTCACACCATGATGATTCTACCATGCCTCTCTTGAGAAAAAGATATATTAATGAGTATGGCTGCCAAGTCGAACCAGCGACATTGGCGCAACAAATATCATCTACAGGATGAATAAGGTATACCTCCTAGCCCAACTTCTGACCCTGGTGGCCGGCAAGCCACTGCATCACAACAATGATCTGAAAGACAAGACCCCACTTCTTCAGGACTTCGATGCGCTCGGTGCCTGGTTCGATGGCATCGCGGCGATCAACACGACTTCCGTCCCTCGCAAGTCCAACGCCTCGATTGCTATTGTTGGCGCTGGCATCTCTGGCCTGGCAACCGCCTTAATGCTGGACAGCGTTGGCGTTCATAACTGGGAGCTGATCGAAGCGAGCGATCGCGTTGGAGGTCGCTTCAGGACCAAGTTTGTGGGTGGTACGGAAGAGTTCGCTGAGATGGGACCCATGAGACTGCCCCATCAAGTCACCTACAAAAGCGACAACTCGACTCATATCTACACGGAGCATCAGATGACATTCCAGCTCGCGGATTGGCTCAATGACCTCAACAAGAATGACTCTAAATGGAAAGTCGACTTTATCCCCTGGATTCAACACCATCCGAACGAACTCTTGGCTCGTGGGACCGGCCGTCTGGCTGACGGAAGCATCCCAACCCGGGCTGACATTGCGGCGAATGAGAGCCTTGGAACTTCAGCACCTTTGATGTCAGCAGAGTATGACAGCACGAAGGAAAAGATGGATGATATTCTCAAGAACGAGGAAATTCTCAAATCCATCCAGAAGGATCCATGGAGAGCTCACAAGAAAGCAATGGACGATGGACTTGATGACTTCAGCGAGCAAGCATTGATGCGAAACGTGTACAAGGCGAGTGAGAACGTGACGGATGCGATCTGGACTGCGTCGGACTACGACGTTCTGTGGGACGAAATGGTACACAACTCGAACCTTGGTCTCGACGGCAGCGATGGCAGCCTCGGTGAGACCGAATGGAAGTGTGTCGATGGAGGCTTTAACAGACTTTCTGACGCCTTTCTACCGCATGTTTCTGACCGCCTCACGCTCGACCGCAAGATCTCAAAGCTAGAGTCGGTCAAGGGGAAGGAAGGCCAGGACAAGACGAGATTGTCTTGGAAGGACAGCAATCATTCGGTCGGCTCAAAGGATTATGACTATACTATGATGGCGGTCCCTTTTACCATGACCAGGTTTATGGATCTTCCAGACTATTCTTCAGTCTTGGGTCGGGCCATCAGCGAGGCAGGACTACGTTTCAAGAGCGCCTGCAAGGTCGCTGTTCTTTTCAAGGAACGTTTCTGGGAGAAGGGTGAAAACCCCATTTTTGGTGGCTACTCCCAGCCTGAGAGCTCCCCAATTGGCGCTCTCTACTACCCAGTGTATGGACTCAATGAGACTGGCCGTCCTGGCGTAATCATCCATTACCGCGGTGGTGACTGGAGCGATAGATTCGTCTCGATGTCGGATGAGCAGCACGTGGACATGGTCATGGACTCCATCGCAAGTTTGCATGGCGAAGAGATTAGGGAGCTATACACCGGGGATTACGAGCGCCTTTGTTGGCTTCAAGATGTAAGTATTGAACTCGAAAATTCTGTGCATATGTCATACTGACTCGTAACAGGAACACACAGCAACCAGCTGGTGCCGGCCGGATGCGGAGCAACACAAGCTGTACATTCCGTCTTACCACACAACGGAGCACAACACTATCTTCATAGGTGAGCATACCGCGCCGACACAAGCATGGATCAGTTCGGCGTTGCATTCTTCGGTTCGTGGAACGGTCCAATTGCTCCTTGAGCTGGGCCTTGTGGACGAAGCCAAGCAGGTGAATGAACAATGGATGGGTAGGTGGATTGAAGCGGGCAGGTAGATGACGTTCATAACACTGCTCTCCAGTTTGAGGCAGATGATCTTACGGGTGTCCTTTGTTATCGAAGCTTAAGGCACGGAGAAAGGATAAGAATAATACATCAAGTGAAGATGATTTGAATACACGCTGTCCAACACGTCGACGGAACGAACAAGACAATATCCCACGCACCGATGAGTGATCCTGGAAGCCATCAATCCTTGGCCAAATGCTCCGAAAGAAGTTGCACCACACCATCGTGTCCTTCTTGTCGGGCAAACTCCAAAGCCCTCGTTCCGCGGACCTCCGCCTGAACATTCAATAAAAGTTGGACGATGTCGAGACGGCCGTGCTCAGCGGCACTTTCGAGGACAGTCCTTCCCTTTATCCCTCTCGCAGCAGCATTGACATCAGCACCCTGTTGAAGAAGCTCGTAGACAACGTCGATGTATCCACGGATCGCAGCGAATTGCAAAGCCGTAGCCTCTTCGTAAGGGCTTGGATCTATGTCTGGTAGAGCGCCCGCGTCGAGTAGAAGGCGTACAAGCTCAAGATTTCCAGTTTCCGCTGCGGTTTGAAGCGCGGTCCGTCGACGGAAAAAACGATTGAGGAACGGTGCAGCGTTGATATCTGCCCTCTCACTTATAAGAAGCTGCACGACATCAATGTCGCCTCCCAGTGCCGCCTCCTGTAGCTCTTTTGATCCTGCATGCGCGCCATGATCCAATAAAAATCGAACCATTCCGAGATCTCTAGCATTAGCTGCCTCGCCGAGCGCTGTACTGTCCCACAAATCCGGATTGGCATAATTCACGTCCGCGCCGGAGGACCATAGCAACTCCACTATCTCATGGTAGCCATACGCTACTGCCCGTATGAGAGCTCTTGACTTATCATTTGCTCCATGACTCAGCAGCAGCTTAATCATTGCCAGTCTGTCCTCTGGAGTTTCGAGCCTGGGGTTTTCAAGCAGTGCTATTTCCATGGTCGATACATAACTCCAGACCGAGCTCCAAGTCGTGCATGTGGCGTTAATGTCAATTCCAGAGCTCAAGAGGGATCCCAGCGTATCGAATTTTCCATCGTATATAGCTCTTGCTATCGCAGGTCCACTTTGGACCTGCAAGTCAATGTTTGAAGCCAAAAGAAGCTGCACAAGCTCAGCACTCCCGTTTTGGACTGCTGCTTCAAAGACACACAAGCCATGTTCTTTAGCTGGGGCAGCGTTCACGTCCGCGCCCAGATCGATAAACCACCGAACAAGCTCAGTGTATCCTGACTCTGCAGCTGCTTGGAGTGCTGTCCTTCCATATGTTCGTGCCGGCTCAGCGTTGATATCCGCTCCCGCGATGATCAACATTTGCACCACCTCCCAGTCACCTGTCGATGCAGCTGCTTGAAGCGCTGTCTTTCCATATCTTCGTGCCGGCTCAGCGTTGATATCCGCTCCCGCGATGATCAACGTTTGCACCATGTACGGATCACCTCTCAATGCAGCTGCTTGGAGCGCTGATAGCCCTTCAGATGAGTGTGCTGGAGCATTGACGTCTGCTCCATTCTCCAGGAGCATCGTTATTATGTCGTGAGCACCTTGTACAACTGCCATTTGGAGTGCCGTGAACAATCTGCGCGAGTTTTCCAAGAGCTGGTTGCCATATGCGTTGATATGTGCCCCACGGTCGATCAGGAATTGTACCAGGTCCAAATCACCCTTTGCAACTGCAGTGGGAAGAACGTTACTGATTTTCGCGCCTGATTGCAAGAGTAGTCGGATGATCGATAAATCGTGTTTTCGAACAGCTTCTTGGAGAACTGTGGTACCCTTCCATGCGAGTGCCCCCATTTGGCATTGACGTCTGCGTCATGGTTCAATAGAAGCTTGACGAGCTCATAGTGTTGGAGAGCTACTGCGATTCTTAGGGGCGGTCTTTGATGTTTCGACTGTTCGTTGACACTCGCCCCATTCTGAAGGAGCAACTGCACAACTTCAATTTGACGTTTCTCGACAGCACTGGTCAAAGGACTTGAGAAGTTCACGTCGGCTCCGCGGTCTAGGAGAAGTCTGGTGATCTCAATGCTGCCAATACCGCTTGCGAGAATGAGACACTTGTTGCCCGCATAATCAAGCGAGAAGTTGGGGTCGATGCCAGTATCAAGAAGTGACTGTACGATCCCAACGTTTGAGGACTCAATCGCAACAGGAAGGAATGTTCGAGCGATAGTTTTAGACGCTGGTGATTTGGCTGACAGAAAAGTCTTGAGCAGCCTGAGCCCCTTGTTTTGCAGAAGGATCTCGAAAGCTTCGGATTTGTGTGATTCGGTAAGCAGGTTGTTTGAGGCCAGATGTAACATAGAAAGTAATGCCTGTAGACTTGGATCCGGGCAGAACTCGTGGAAAACTTCCAGAGAGATTGGACCAGCCTTCGATGCTAGCTGAGCCAATGATGCTAGCTTCCAGCGTGGACTTTCGTCAGCCATAAGAGTTTTCCTGACCGCTTCTGCGGATATAGGCATTCCTTCGACGAGAATCGGGCTTGGTTCCCCCGAGCGTGCTTGTGGAGAAGCCATTTGAACGCCGTCGGGAGTGTTCACTTGTTCAAATTCGCCAAAGACTCTGCCGCCTTGCTCTTGAGTATGGTGCAGGGTTGGTTGGGTTTGAGCGTTGGTGCGAGTGAACGCTGGATTTGTTGAGTACGCATGTTCAAGTTTCTCGAGTTATCAATATCTTTGAAGCTACATACCCAACGTTTTGAAGTGAACGAACAACAGCAGAGAGGGTAGATTGGTCACGTCGACAATCCGGGTAGTGCTCGATTTGGGTGTGCAAACAATGAAGCCGTCCGGTGTTCTCGGAGAAGCCGCTAGGTTCAGTCAGTATTCGAGGTCGTTTGATTAGTCCTTTTCTTCACTCGACAGACCTAATAGACACAGCTCTTCGGGTTTGCCAAAGTCGTGACGCCTCTCCTTCGTCAACTTTTTCGCTGTAATCATCTTCCCTTTCCTGTACACCTCACTGGCTTTGCCTCGCTTCTGCCTTCTGCTGATCTTGCGATGAATGATCTTCCATTGCTCACCGGTGCTGTTTTTTCGGAATTTCCAGGCCCTAAACTGATGCAAATACTGAGGCTTTCTGTGAGGTCGATGTTAGTTAGAGATGCCCACATGGAATTCTGCCCCACTGATACCTTCTCTCAAACCCGTAGTGCTCCATCATGTGTTCGACGACATGGTCGAGCTTCTTGCCATCCACAACGTACAGCTGATGAAGTGTCTCTTTGTAAGTCTCGAAGGATGCAGCCATACTCGCTGATATTATGGTGACGATGCTTGACCCGTGTGTTTGCTGAATTTGTCTCGAGTCCACCTTTCAGCATGGCCCTTTCAGCATGGCAGCTCGCTTGCATTTATATAGCTCCACAAGCATGTGGTAAGATGAGTGAGCACGTATCTATCGTTGCGCTGGCATCATGTACTGACGGACATGTACACGGCTGGCAGCCATACCTGCACAGCCATGGCTTGAGCGAGATTGTGGCCTCAACAAATGGAGGGTGAGCTGACGTCGTCTGTGGAACGACGACGGTTCTAGGACAGGCTGAGCGTCGAAATTCTGGCAACAGCCTATCACACTCCTAGAGAAGAGTACATTCAGCAGTCCCCCATGGATGCCTCGTTGTAAGAATGATTCGAGCTGATTGGCCACGTCCAGAATTGCGCTGCAGACCCCGGCTTTGGTGGCGGCTGTGCTCTGATTGCTCCTACGCCGAGGATACTGGGCATCTGCCTTGATGCTCATTCTACTTTGTTTGGCTCTGGTCAAAATCTCGCTCTTAAAATCATGACTGTGGTTGGTGTTGGCCAGAACATCGCACACATGCCTCTAAACGGTATGCGATGCAGGAGAACTGCTTATGAGAAGGGCTTCTCCAACAACGTCAACATGGCTGTATAAGTATAATGGCTCCTTCCCGAAATGCGAGTGTAGTCTACTCACATTCCCTCTGGATCTCTGACAACTTTGGTCGTTCCGAATCTGTCATTACGCGGATGTCATGGCATCTCCTGCCTTGAAGATAGAGCCAATAGTCAGCAACGATGATACCCGGACCCTCACCATCCTATACGGAAGTTTGCGAACTCTGATTGCATTTTTCAGCCTGGTTGTCGCCGCCATGTCTTGGTGGAAGGCTCGATGCCAGAGGCTCGCTGCTCAGATGTCAACCGACCTTGATCATGAACTGGAGAGCAACAGTTCAGATTCCACTCGCTCGGCCAGTGTCCGTACAAGGTATTGGACCTTCAAGCTTGAGTTACCCGAACGTATGCTGACTTGAGTAGCGACACCCATGACACGATGCCGGCTGCCGTCTCGACAGGCGATGCTCCGTATCAATTCCAAGTCAACAACTCGCCGCCCAACTCGACTGCCGGCACTGAGATTGTGCGAAAAGCGGTGCTCTTGTCCCAGACAACATCGACGAACATCGATCCAAACACCCAAGCCTCAGCTGCAGGGGCATCAACGGAATAAGCCGAAAAGCGAAGACTTTTGTGAGAGGAACTTGATACTCCTCGACGACGGAATTTCACCCTTTCGTGAAGGGTGATACTCTGTAGCATTCGATGTCGCGTTGCTGGGAAGGAACTGAACCACCGGGGAGCGGACAACGGCATTAAGACCCCGTGTGGCTGGAGCATTGTCAGCGTTGGAGAACAAGTAGATAACAATGACCAAGTACAGATTTCTCTCACCTCTACTCAAACATTCGAGCCAATAGAGCAATTTGACCATTAGTGCAGAAGAGTTGGTGAGGCTAAAGCAACCATCAAGGTATTCCTTGGCTGCAACCCAAAGTCGCATCGTTGAACATCCTTCGCACCCCATGCCCTCGCGCTATAACACTTGGCTCACCATACATCGACCGCATACAACTCGTAGTATTCACAATAGCTTCAAATAACGCGAAGACAAGCCTCAGCCAAGAAGATAGTCACAGGCCTCTCGCTTCGAGAGAAAAGCCGCATTGAACGACCTTGATGGTTCACGAGCGATGTATAACTCGTCGAGTAGGGGGTGCTGCAGCTTTTGTCTTCACCTCTGAAACTCAAACGGTCTGCAGCAAATCGAGTTTTTTCTTTCTCGGCGTCAAATTCCGTTCAATATGCTGTCCCTTCAGATCGTCGCTGTTGCGTCTTTGCTTGCTTCTGCGTCGGCTCAGACTACTTCTTCTACCACCAGCAGTGCTGCTGCTGTTCCTACTGAGGTGACGGACTGCCACACCCATGGCGAGGACATTTACTGCGTCGGCGGTGGCGATGAGTGGGAGTTGACTTCGTCCGGATACGATGCCGACAGCGTTCCGGACAGCTTCGAGGGCTGCCACGCGCATGATGACGAGCTGTAAGTACCATTCATCTCTGCGCGAATGGACAAACGCTGACAAGACTAGGCATTGCGTCGACGGCGAGAACGAAGCCACTCTTGTCGCTCCCTCCTCCGAGGGCGAACACGACCATGACCACAGCGAGGATGAGGACCACGACCACGACCACGCAGAGACGACCACAGGATCTTCAGCCTCCGCCACTGGCGCGACCAACAGCACCATGACCACCTCCACTTCGACCGCTTCAGCCACCGGAGCTTCCATGCCAACCGCCGTGACAAGCTGCCACACCCACGACGAAACCGAGCTGTACTGCCTCGACGGCGGCGACGAGTGGAGGGTCACTTCCGACTGGGACTCCGAAGATCCGCCTGAGAGCTTCGATGACTGCCACGCACATGATGAAGAGCTGTAAGTATACTCCTCACCCAACTTTTCTTTTGGACCACTGAACTGACTTTGCAAAGGCACTGCGTTGATGGCGACGATGACGCCACTCTTGTCGCAGCCACCGAGGCTCACGTTGATGATGATTCCAGTAGCTCGGGCAGCCCAACCAGCTCCAGCAGTGCCAGCAGCGAGACCGGTGATGCCGACTCAGCGGCCTCAGGTTCCTTCGCAGTCAGCAGCATGGCGATGATGGTTGGCGGTGCCTTGCTGGCATATGCTGCGTACGTTTGATAGTTTCCACGAGGTCCGGTCTTTTGATACACCATGGTGGACATACATGAGTCAAAGAAAATACAAAAGTGCTTAGGTAGTTACAAGAGAAGTCCTCAATCAATGTACATTATTACTTCTCTATTTCTTTCCACTAGAAGGGAGCTAGACGCGGTTGAGTACTTTACCACCGCCAAGTTGTTGGGCGTCTCCATCTTCGATATGAATCTTGATTGAGCCTGTGGTTCGGTCTGCTGAAGCCTTGAGAGCCTCATCAGCCTTCTCGAGCGGGTAACGGTGGGTGATCAAGGGCTTAAGGTCGAGAACGCCATGTGCTAGGAGGCGCATTGCTGTGGGCCAAGAATGGTTGTATCGGTTGATGAACTTTAGGTCGACCTGGACATATGTCAGTCAAACCATCTTGTGGAATTAAGAAGCCTGGGCAACTCACCTCTGCCATGGACAGATGCATAAACGGCAGCTCATTCATAATCGACTTTCCAACACCAATGACAATAACCTCACCACCTGGTCTCGGCACGAACGAAGCAGCGATAACGCTACTTTGAACACCCGTACATTCAAAGACAACCCTAGGCACATCGCCACCCTGGTCGCGAACGACCTCCTTAACGACGGTGGCCATCTCCTCCGGCGACTTGCTCAAGTCCACTTGGATTCCCACGGCTCCAGGAACGAACCTCTCTGCAAAGTCCAAGCGACCACGATCCAAGTCTGTGATGATAAGAGGGCATGCTCCGGACGCCTTCGCGATTGCTAGTGAGATAAGTCCAATAGGCCCAGCTCCGAAGACGACCCCAGCTTCTCCCAACTTCAACGGTCCACGCTCGAAGCCTCTCAAAGAAACACTCAAAGGCTCCAGCAACGCACCATCCGCATAGCTCAATTGGTCAGGCATCTTATGCAAGTAATCCGCATGGTGCGCGTGATAGCGCCTCATGCTGCCGGCATGGGGCGGAACGCCGGAAAACTTGACATCAAGGCAGAGGTTGTAGCTACCGCTGGTACATTCAAAACAGCGGCCACAAGGAAGGCCGGGCTCAATGGAAACGCGGTCGCCAGGTTGAAGGTGAGTGACCTCGGAGCCAGCCCAGACAACCTCACCGGCGGCTTCGTGGCCGAGACAGTGTTGGGATTGAACTTCCAGGCTTCCAATGCGGCCTGTATGCCAAAAGTGAACGTCGGAGCTGAGGAAGAGCGGTAGTCAGGATGGTGTATGGGCGGTAGGCTTCGAGTGGCGGACGAGCTTACCCGCAGATTCCGTTGCATCTTACATGCACGATGCACTCGTTCGGTTTTGGGTCCAGCTCAGGCGAAGGGCCCATAAAGATCTCATGATGCTCATTAGTGAAGAGAGCCGGATTAGGCTGCGGCGGCTCGAATTTGGCCATATCAAGAACTGATGATTGGTGGAGTTGTAGGTAGGTTCTCGAGGGCTAGATGGATGCAGGAAGGAGAGGTAAAGGTAGTGATGAAACAAGAAGAAGTATCAGTACAGAACAAACCTTGGGTACAGAGAAAAAGTAGCTACACGTCACGGATGAGATAGGGCAATGTTGAGAGATTGGGTATATGCGAGAAAGCCACGAGGCGTAGGGTAAGTATTCGTGTGGTGATGTCGTGGTGGAACAATTGCCCCAGGCCCACGTTTGAACATTGGGGCCGCCCAGAGCGGGGAAGGTCGAGCCATTATCCGGAAGAAAGTATGTCGACGTCTATCATGTCAAAATCGTTCATACGGGGTTTGCGATCGACTTACTTTTTGTCATTGTCGAACCCCAGCAAAAGTGCTTGCACCTGCCTCTTGAGACGGAAGAAGTGCGTTTCGGAATGCCAATTCTCGTTTTTGTGGTGCTTGATGGATACCTTGGCTCTGGTTCAACAGAATCAAACAGGCTCTACTCTTTATGAAGACCTTTCTCTTGTCACCAGGACCTCTTTTGTTGTTCAACAATTCTGCGAACAGTGGTGCAAGCTTAACACAGGCAAATATTTACAGCGTCGACATCGATGTCAGGAGACTTTGCCACAAGATGAGACTGAACCAACCTGTTTCCGAGTAATATCGTCAAATCCACAGGCCTGAGATCCTTCGAGCATGTCGACAAACATCAGCTAGTCTTTCTTCGTCATTCGAGATCTCTGGTCAATCTGCTTGCCACCGAGAGCAGGTCTCAGTGCTCGGAACCTGCACTTTTGGTATCATTGATCAACCCGCCCTCGTCCAACAGAGGCAGTACGTCTACCTTTGAATTGATATATATCATGCACGAGTGGCGAAAAGGTTCACATTGCAGTAACATACAACAAGGTACACTGAGTTTGGCCAGTAAAGCTTACCAAGTAATTAATAAGCACGAGCTGAGACTTGCATGAGGTTGCATCGACTTCTCTTTGTACTTCAGCTACTCAAGGTAATATCTTGCATGTCATCCATGTTCTCTCCTTTGGCTCTTGAGATAATACGACATAATCGATACAATCCTTCTACTGCCACTTCAGGTCTTACATCGTCGCTACGGCTTCGGCTGAGCCAGCTGGATCAGAATGACGACCATGAAAGAACAACGGGCATTGGTAAAGAAGGCCCAGGAGCTATTCAACGCACGACGTGCACTGTTAGGAGTTCGAAAGACGCAAGAGCGAATCTCAACCCGTGCTCCGGCTCGAGGAGGTGTCTGGATCAGTCAGGACTCCTTTCGAACAGCTGAGATCAGCACAAACCTACCTGATATTTTGCAACAAGTCGTGCTCGACCTGAGCCCGTTGACTGTCGTCCATCTTCCCATGCCAACAGCTGACAACGAAATATCGTTCGAATGGATTGGCCAGCAGAAAGAAGTCATCGCCCCACAGGCGTAACTCACGGATGACGAGCGCATCTTTGAGAGGTTATGTGCTGACGCGGATAACGATGTGACTATTTTATATGCACACGGTGGTGCCTTCTAGTAAGGATCAACCCAATATGCTCCTTCGTTACTCTGCTAAATATGATTTCAGCGCCGGCAGCCCAAGCTACTCACGCCCTGCGACCACCAAACTGGCAAAGCTGACTAGAGGACGAGTTGTATCTGTTGCATACAGTGGAAAGATTGGAGCATCTACCTTCATATCACAAAACTGATGGAGATGTTGACGTTGCTGTTTGTCAGACTTGCAATAGCGGAAGTACATTATTGTATTGGACCTTGGGCATTTCACAGTGGCCATAGAGGGTGCATCTACAGACGATCAGATCATGGTCAGTATGTATTTGCATGGTCAGTATGTATTTGATAAAATTACTGTTCAAATCAAATCCCATGTCAACCTGCAATTGCCACCAGCACAGCCACTTTGTTTATCTTCGCTTTCGAGATGTCGAGATCCAGCCCGCGTGGCGTGTGGAGATGGGCCGACTCGTGACGCCTGTGGAGAGACAGGCGCTTGGGCGCTATCTACCTCATCGGTACCAGCCATCAAGGCACAACCCGGGCATACATCTGCGAGAGCTTGCGCGAACGCCACTCTCTTTCCTGTACAACACCTATACACAAACACACTACAACCATGAAGCTGCTCACCATCGCATCTGCTCTCCTCGCCACGGCCTCGGCCGGCTCCCTCTTCGGCAGCTCCGAGGCGGTGACCTTCGACGACTCGCTCTCCGTTCCTGGCGATAACCCTCTGCAACACTGCGCCAACCCCAAAGACGATATTCTGACCATCAAGAGCGTCGACCTCAACCCCAACCCGCCTCAGGCGTAAGTTCTCGATATCCTACAGCTCTTCTATACTCATGATCTAACCAAATCTCACAGCGGCACAACCCTCAGCATCACCGCCAAAGGCGACCTTGCCGAAGATGTCGGCGAAGGGGCCAAGATCCACCTGCAAGTCAAGTACGGGCTGATCACGATCATTAAGCAAGACGCGGACCTGTGCAACACTGTCAAGGAGGTGGACCTCGAGTGCCCGATCAAGAAGGGCGAGACCGAGTTGACCAAGAAGGTCGAGCTGCCCAAGCAGATCCCGCCGGGCAAGTACACGGTGCTCGCGGACGTCAAGACCAAGGACGACAAGGCCGTCACCTGCCTCACGGCCACCGTGCAGTTCAGCCGCGACGGCTCCGTCAATGTTGTGGACAACTTCAAGGCCGACTACAAGCAGAGCCTCAAGACCAAGTACAAGATCGACATCTAGATTGGCAGGAGTAGCAGCAGGCACGAGCGGCAGAACAGTTGCCGCGGATATCGCGAATGGAGATGTTGACGAAGATGGCGTCCTCTTTTCACTTCTCTTCAAAGCATGACCTGAGCGTTATAGTTTGAGCATTTTACTTTCGCTGTCGCTTGCGCAGATAGAGGTGGATGTGCAGAATGAGAGGTCTGATGGCTTGTAGTTTACGGCGTAATGTCTCATGTTTCCTTGTCCATATATTTAAAGTCATTCGGCGTCTCTGGGTATCCTGTCTATACTGCCAGCCGAAGCTTTTCTACACTTTCCCCTTAGCTCACTTCCACTTTTGGAGGCACGTCCTTCCTCATCTGGTCTTCGCGTGTACCTCTCGTGATTGCAATATGTGACTCTGCCCTCTATCGCGAGCCAATTCCAGGCAGCACTCTTTTGCCGACTACACCGCCTCTCTACTCGCCAAACAGCTTCCTAACTCTCTTCATAACACTGTCCTTCTCCGGGTCGTAAGGGTGGTCCTTCGAAGGGATCTCGAGCAAGCTGGGGAATGCCTCGTTGTACTGGTCGACGCGGGGTCTTATGCGCTCGGCAATCTGTGTTGTACATCAGCCACCGTCTTGCCAGTGATTATCCTCCACCACCAGGTGCTCGAAGCTTGGTTCCGACGTACGTGTTGATTGATAAGCACAATAGCAATATCCTTCCTCTGCCTAGTGAACTGGTCGAAAGCCTCCTCGATAGTTGCATCGTCGGTTTTGCCGTCTACGACGAGGTAGTTCTTCTGCGACTCTGGGGGTTCGGTGACATGCTTTGAGTACACAGTCAGTTTCTAGAACCACAGTGCTGTCCTGTAGGAATCATGACTTACGCCAACACCCGCCAGCAGGATGCCAGTCACGGAGTCCTAGAGCATGTTAGTACGAGCGTCTGGATTCCACCAGGCAAGTACAAGTCGCGAACCTCATCTCCGATCACCGCGAGGAACTGGCGGTCTTTGTATGCTGCTTGAGGTAAAGCCATGTTGAGATTGTGCGAGCGAATAGCAAGAGATCGAGATTGCTTTGCTGCTCGTTCGTTGCCCTCTCGCCTTGCTGGCAGTTGGGGCCTGACGTCGCTCTGAAGCCAGCTCCAGTCCTCGGAGCGGATGTTGCCGAGAGAGGAAGGGTAAAAACTGCTCACACGCAGAGGGACGGTGTTGATTTTCTCTACTTGCCAACACGGCTATGAGATGAGAATTGAGACCTCTTCTTGTTGAAGAGCTCTATTTCAAGCCATTGTGATGGCTTGAGTGAGCTCTTGTCAAGTGTCTCAGGAGGATCCGGGATCTGCTTGGAGTCAAGAAGAGACTGGCCTTATTCAGTATCGAAGCCATTGGCCGCGAGTGTGTCAAGAGATATCTGATGGAAATATCTACGAATCTCTCCAAGTGCTCCCGTAGCACTGATACTAACTGGAATAGCTAGGTAAGGCCTCTAGGAAAGTCGACACAATGGAGAACCTCTCCCCTCTCTTGGGCGAAAAGGTTGAAGATGCATCTGAAGGTATCACTCGGCCCCCTTCCTACAGACAGTATAACCAGCTGACACACCTCCCACAGAAACCTTCGATCTCTTCTCGCAGGCCACAAACTCGGGTGACCTTGGTATGCTAGACCCTAAAGCCGCTTCCGTCGACCTCATAATCGAAGGACGAGACTTCACCCTCACGCAGTCCCCGGGCCTACTTCAATCGAATCGCGGTGGAGGAACGACTGGCGCCGCAGTCTGGGCGACGTCGGTCCGGTTTGCCCAATGGCTTTCATCGCCCGACAACGTGTTGTTCAAACACAACGTCCTCGGCGCGACCACGACAGTGCTCGAGCTTGGATCCGGCATCTCAGGACTGGTAGGATGTGTTGTCGCGCCTCACGTCGAGCGAGTGCTTTTGACGGATCAGCAATACACTCTCAAGTTGTTGAAAGAAAACGTGGCAGCGAACATCACCACGCACACCGGGAAAGGGACGAAACAGTCGTCGAAAAAGGCCAGACCCAAAGCCTCCGACAATGGCGGCGGCAACATCTCAATCGAAGCGCTAGACTGGGAGACGGACGCCATCCTCCCGTTCCTCAACGCCAACGCATTCCCAGACGGAGTAGACGTCGTGTTGGCCTGCGACTGCATCTACAACTACGCCCTCATCGAGCCCTTCACACAAGCCTGCGCCGATATTTGCCGAGCGCGCCAGCGATCCTCGGACGCCGCCGGCACCACACAGCCCACCATGTGCGTTGTCGCGCAGCATTTGCGTCAGCCTGATGTTTTCGAGGAGTGGGCTGAGGTGTTCATGCGCTCGTTTCACGTCTGGCGGCTGCCGTCTGAGCTGCTCGGCGATGCTCTCGGTGAAGGAAGTGGCTTTTGTGTGCACGTTGCTGTGCTGAAGTGAGAGGCTCGCCAATGCTTTTGGTCTCATGGCTTGCACTGCATGTTTGCATTTGAAAATGGTACGTACTCTCTCCCTGTTGATTCTGCCCGTCGGTTCCTGAAAAGTTGTCGTTTTTTGAATGATGAACAAAATTTGAAACGTTGTTGAAATCCTACATTTCCGATGAAGGAATATCCAAAGGCCTGTCTGACCTCATAAACGCACTTAACACAACATCTTTCGCGAAAGGATATAATGCATCGTTAAGAGCCCAAAGCTAACATCTCCATCAAAAGCCAGGACCAAACAATCATCACGACTTCTACGATCTATGACCTCAATCCCCATAACAGCCAGCAGTCAGCACCCAGGAAAATCAGTAGTCCATCATAGTAGCAGAACCCAACTACACCATCACTCAACCCACAACGAACCACGGCCCGCCTAAGCCGACCACCACAAGACGTCCGATGACGATCTCGGCCCCTCGGCTCAACCATCACTATGCGATCTAGGAAGCTGTGGGATCCTCAATATGTGCCAGTTGGTTCGGCTCTACTAGACCTCGGTGTTGGCCCATGAGGCGGCCGCACGGCAAACCGCGCCGTATCGAGATGTACAGGGCAGGCGTACAGTCCGCCGCCAATGGCACGTGAACTGCTGCAAGTTTGCAGAGCTCCTTCTACCGATTGATTGATTGCTTGCTTGCTTGTCTGCCGTCTCGTTTCGCAAGAATGCGCAAGTAAAGTTGAAACACATGCGTTATGCAATGCAATAAGTATGAGAAACGAGGCGGAAGCAGATGGAGAGGGTTGGGTATCTTCGATTCTGCTTCTGTTTCCTTTCTTCCTTCTTTTTCCACTTCTAGCGCGCGCCTGTATGCATGCACGCGCACGAGGCGAAGCAACAATAATGCATACAATGCATGGCTATACCACCCGTATGTACGCAGCTCGCTTCCCCGGCTGCAGTCCTGTGTGGACGCCGTGGGCTTAAGGATCACTGCAATCCTTCCTTCTAGGGCAGGTACGCCACAATTCGACACGTCTTCTTTTCCGTGTTTCTTTCATCAATCAGATTCAGGCGGGTGGGTGCATGCAGGATGTTTTGACGTAGACAGTAGACTACTGTCGTGCGAATCGGATGGCGTGGGCTTACATGTACGCTGCACTCCCACATCCTTCTGACTAGCACTGTACTGTGGATGGATGGACGCGACGACGCCTCTCGGGACCGGCGTAGATGGATGGGTCGAGTTTTCCGCCTTGTGCTAGACGGAGGCTGGCTGTGCTGAGCGGCCGGCGGCGGCGGCGTCATCATCGTCCAGCTGGGAATAACATGAATGCAGTACGGCTACCCTGACAACAAAGGTCGAACTCCGTCAAGCTGCATGTGCCTCTAACGTTACCCACTTCTTCTTTCGCTGCGTGTGACTCGCATTGGATTAGGATTGGGTTCGTGGTCGATGTTCGGGCTGGTGGAGGCTTCGCGGCGAACAGCTGTTGCGTGGGGCGATTGAGAGGAGCGAGGGAAATACTATTTGCTAGTTTGATGCGAGTGCGAGGATTATTTGCATGGGTTAGTTTGTTAGCTGAGAAGCGGTTTTTGTTAGATGTCAGAGTAGCTCAGGGTAGGTTTGTAGATCAGTGGCACGGAAACATGTTCCTGCTGGATCTTTTCTGGCGTGTTGGTGTTATTGCATTTTGCATGGAGCACATGCAGAGCGATAGATGAGCCAACGTGTTGGGGCTGCCGCCGGTGAACTGAACTGGTGACTGGCACATTGTTGGCTGGCGTAGAGCTAGCGCCTCACTTTCTCACATACATGAAGGTAGGCATTCCTCTCGGGTATGTACATTCGGCATATACATCCCCAAGGTCAGGCATCAACGGGTCGGATTCCTCTAGATAGGTCAGGCGACGACTAGAACTCGTTTTCGCCTGCGCGAGGCTTGCTTCTCTTCTCTCTTGCTCTCTCTGTTCTCTCTGTTCTCTCACCCTGCATGCTGCATACATGGAATAAGACGACTACTGTATCATGCAAAGCATGCATCGAAAACGAGCGCGGAACCGTCGTGTCACCAGTCAAATGGCTAGTGGAAGAACGCCGGCCGCGGGCGGGTTGATACCCAAAGGAAAAAACCCATGGCCCGGCGCAACTAGACGAACGGGTCCTGTGGACTAGAAAGTGTATGGCTATGGCATTACTGCACGCCGGCGAGCTGCTGATTGCTTGCTTGCTTTTAGCGGCGTTCGGTGGATGCCTCGCCTTGCCTAGGCTTGCAAGCGATTGATCGATGGGTTGATTGATCGTTGCAGATAACGAGGCGTGCTCCATCTGCGCCCGCCGCGATCGTGCGTGTGTTGTTGGATGTTGATTCCTGATTATTACGTGCCGTGTTGGGTGAGATCTTGAGAGTGCGCGAGCGAGGGTGGTGATGATGATGACTATATGTAGGTACTGTGGTATAATAGTATCTTATAGTTGGTGCTAGTCTTCCTGTCAGCCCTTGCTTGACCTGTCTTCCTTGCTGATGACAACCCTGATCTGCCAGCTGCTCGCATACACAGGACATACGGTTCAGCGATCATCGTCGTTCCCAGCCTCACTCTTACATACCCATACTCCCCTCATATTCCTCTTTCTCTCTTTCCCACGGCTGAGGCGTGACACGAGACACATGTCAGCTCAGCTCGGCCGTCACAATCACACATTGATAGGCATTATTACCACTACTGTTGTAATGCCAGCCTTGCGACCGTTCACACACGGCTGTCGTGCCAGCTAGATCCCTGATCTCCCTTCATCCTGCTGCTCCCCCGCCATAACACACACACACACACACACACACACACACACACACACATCCCAAACTGCCACTTTCATTGGCCAGACCCCAGGCAGACCTCACCGCCGCAAGCGCCCAGACAAGTCCAGCCCGCGTTGAGACATCCGCGCCGTCTGCCTCAGCCCGAACACCGGAGCACTGCCTGAGTCGCACTACCATCACCACCAATACCACGCTACCAACGATAATACCACCCCTCAGGTACCATTATCCTTACCAGTCACCTGCTACCTGCATACATGTTCCTCTAGTCACGTGGCCCCTCAATCCTCTCCCCTGGAACCACACATCTCCCTGCGACATCACCCGTCTCGTATCAGGGCTTACTGGCACCACGAAACTGCACAACCACACCTTTCCGGCCGGGCGCGACAATCCTATGGATCCCCGCATACCAAGTCGTACAGATCAGCCTCGCGCGCCGCCCTAACCACCAAACAAGTCGCTCACTGCATACACTTTTCGATTATCGTAGCACCGGATCCCACCTCCCGACGGCCTTTGTCCAGCAAGCTGCATTCGCACAGGAGGACAGCCCATAATACAACCGCTCTTGGGTACGAGAATACACGACTCTCAGGCTTGTCCTGTGAGTGGCCGCTGCGAGCTCCGTCGCAGCGATGCCTCAACTCCCATTCGCCAGACACGCCCAGCAGCAGTTGGAAGCCGAAGACGAAATGGTCGCCGTCGAGCCCGTTCCCACACCTTTGAACGGAGCAGTCTCGCAGAAACTTCCCCGGAGAAGGTCGATTCTCAACTCGCTGAGGAAGGGTTTGCGGAGACAACATCATGAGTTGCCAGAGATTGCGGCACGGGCACAGGAGAGGCAAGAGGGAGTACCGCCTTTGTTGAGGCGGCGGTCGAGTAATCCGGAACTGCGGCCGAAGAATTCAAAGAGGGCTATTGCGAGTCTGCCCAGACAGCAGACTTTGAAGAGGAGCGAGAGTGAGAAGAGAGGCAAGCTTGAGGAGGTTCCGGCGACTGAGGAGGACAAGCGGGCGACGGGGAGTGCGCACAGGCGAGGATGGAGTGCGGTTCCGTTCAAAAGGCAGAAGTCGCCCAAACCGGTTTCTTTGCCTTCTACATCTGCACCGGAAATTTCAAATCAAGAATCAAAAGGGAATTATGGCACGATCGATGAGAAGCTCGCTCAGGCGAATAATGCACGACAAAATGCCAACGCACCCAGCGATAAGCCCTCGCATGATTCGCTGGCCAGCAAGAAAGAATCAGCAAGCGAGGCCGACGGAAATGATTACGACAATGACGAAGAAAACGAGAACAGCGACCCAGCAGAGCTGCAAGCCGAATACCAAAAGCGATGGATTCTGAACCTGAGCATGTCCTTCCGCGACAAGTCTCAGCGCGAGAAATTCTTCGTCACGTACGCTGAAACACCCACAAAGTGGCGACGACTCACGATATCATTAGATTACCGCACAGCACCGGACGGGTCTCTCGAAGCGGACCTGAAGACTCTCCACTACCAGCGGGACAAGAGTTTCCGCATTTTCGAAGCCATCAGAGAGAGTCTGGACGACATTCAGTATTACGACACCGTCACGAATCTCAAGCTTGAAACGACCGAACACGATTGTCAGTTGCACA
>MSJI02000516.1:0-63302 GCA_001931905.2 Cladosporium sp. IMV 00045 | reverse complement strand
AAAAAAAAAGGCAACGGCACTCAGGGGGTTCATAGGACTTTGAAAGTTTTCGATTCTTTTCTCTTGTTTTCGTTACTTGCTACTTTCCGTCGAGACTTGAGTTCTGACAATGCTGGCTCTACGTAAGCTGTGATGCAATCCATGATTTTCTTCGTTTGATGTTTGCTTTTCCCATTCTGTATGACTTGCTTCCCACCGGAAAATGCTTCAAAGTGTTGGGCGCCTGATGAAACAGGTTCTTCTTCCCCTTTCGCTTCATCGACTGTTGCTGCTCATTTGGTGGTACGCCGGACACCCTACGCCATGCTCCCTTCAATCAGTCCTGGCAACAAGGCTGCTTTTCTCACGCAGCAGCGCTCACAGGCGCGCTGCCCGCAATGCTACCGCCAGACGAACCAGGAGCAGGGCCAGGACCACCAGCCTCGGCCCTCTCGACCTTCGGAAGAACGCCCTGCTTGACCCAAAGCTCGACAAGAGGCTGCATGGGCTCGGTGTCCTTCTCGCTCAGCAAGTTGTACAGGCGGGCGACGTTGATGAAGTGCACGAAGCAGGTGTTGAGCTCGCGGTAGCAGTTGAGATCCCAGAAGGCGAGCCAGTGCTGCCAGTACAGGTGCGCGTAGCAGCGGAACATCTGCTTGTACATGTTCTTGATTTCGGTCTCGAAGCGCTGAGGGAAGCCGGACGGCTTGCCGAGCCAGTAGTTGGGGTCGGCCTGGGCTTGTGCTTGGGTTGGAATGGTGGGAGCCGAGGTGAAAGGGTCCATGGGGAAGAGGGAGGTGTCGAGGACTTTGCCGCCGACCCAGGTTTGGATGTGCTTGATGTAGGTGGGAGCTGGGAGAGGCATGGGGTTGCGGTTCTGATCGATCCATGTGTAGTTGTTGCTGAAGAATTAGCTTGTGTCTAACGATGGCAGTTGGGTATGACTTACGAGCCAGCCGACATCGTAGGGCAAGCTTGGGTGTTGCAAATGGAGGTGCCGCGGGTGGGGTCCATCTCTTGGACAATCTTGAGCATGCCACCAAGGACGCGGTACTGCTCAGACACTGTTGGTGGCGTTAGCATGGTAGCAATTGTGAAATGTCAAGTGAGGGCTACATACCTTGATGGGCCAACCATTCACCCTCCTCAACAAGCTGCGGCTTCAAGGCCAGAGTCATGAAGTTACCACGCGCAATGAACCCTGCGTTCTCCTCGCGGAAGAAAAGCGGCGTCTTGTTGGTAGGGACTTGGTTGGACATGTGAGCAGACTCGTTTTGAGCCATGCTGGCGGTGAGTGAAGGAGATGCTGGCGCAGGTGGGATGGTGGGAGGGCCGAGAGATGACGGGCTGTATGTGGTTGGTGAGGAAGTGTTGCTGCGGCTCGGCGGCTGGCTGTTCTGAGGTTGGTTTGTGCGGTTCTGGTTGCTGCCACGCCCAAAGGCCCGCCTGTTGCATGTGATGTTAGCGCGTATCGATTTAGGTATGCGTAAGCGGTTTGAGGTGAAGTCAGCGGGTAGTCCCGCAGAGGGAAAGAGCAAACAGGCAAGAATGCATGACAGTAGGTCGCAGCAAGTAGAGGAGCAAGTAGGAGTAAACCGAGGACCAATGCGCGATTAAGCCTTCCAAAGTGGCTCATGGTATGCACGTTGCCGATCTCGTGGCGGGTTTTCTGAAACCGGCGTGGCGTCTCCGAGCACGTCGACCGTTTGCATTTTCAATCTTGTCCAGGACAGATCGAGTGCGTATTTGCTAGCGGTGCAAGAGACTGGAGATCCAGGTTCCGGTGACTGTGATCGTAAGTGCTTTCGGAGAGGGCCTTCGACGAGCACTTCGAGACGGATTGCAACATGGCCAACATCCAGGGAGGACTTATCCAGTCTTTAGCATATCCAGGAGCCGGTCGGTGCGTGATGCAGCATCATGATCGAGTTGATCTGTAGTTAATGCACGGATTTGTCGCATTGATGGGCGAGAAATCCAGAACCTCTCGAGAAACCCCACTCTCGTCTGATACCCAATACCCCTCGCCAACTTTGCTCGACCCTCCATTGCAATGTCTTTGCCTGATTCTGGAACAGAAAGGGAAGAAAAGGAAAGCATTCAATACATACAGGTTGTTCATCCAAGAGGACATAATGGCGGGGAATGTTGTGGTGGAAGGGAAGTGCGGTCAAGTATGTTCCGGGATGCTGCAGGAGGTGCGGAGATGCGATGTGCCGTGCCTCGCTAGCAACAAACAGAAACAAAGCAATTGAGGTCTGAAAGGTGTTTGAGAGGAACAGAAGAGGATGGTGGGGGTGAATGTATTAAGAGGAAGTGAAGTCGGTCTCAGGAGGTGTGGGCGATTGTGAAACGTGCCTGGATGCCTCAGCCTTACGGAGGGGGGAAAGGGATCTCTCTTGCTTGAAGCCAGGGAGGGAGAGAAACAGCCACAGACGGTCAGACAGCCAAAGCTGAACTGGCGCGACCTCCGACCACAGCAGGCGCGTGCGCAACTTTCCATTCGCGACCTCACAGCTCAATCAATACCTCACTCACTGCACACGCAGATATACCGTCCACCTCCTCTTGCCACTTCAACTAGACACCTTGTGCGCGAGTCGGTCGCTTCACTCACCCAAGAATACAGCATCCTCCATACCCTCGACCACACCTTCACTCCACGCCTGCGCGCGCATTCACAACCTACAATGGCTTCCGCGGCCGCAGTGAGCGCAGACATCGACCGACCTCCCGTCGACCACGATTACGACGAGACCAATGGAGTGGCCAGCACTGTCACTGCCGAAAAGCCCGAGGATGAGGACGAAGACGACGAAGACGATGACATTCAGAGAAAGGGACGGAGACAGGACAGAGTAATGAACAATGCCGACGAAGAACAGGAGGATGCTGAGGATGACGACGACCTGTTCGGCGACGGCGGTGACGATGAAGAATTACCAGAAGATCCTGCGGCTGAGTATGTTTGCTGCACTGCCTTGAATCCATCGAGGCCAATCGCTAACTGTTGCGCAGGCCTCCTCGGCGAGAGCTCGATGATGAAGAGCTCGACTCAGGTGACGACGAAGGCAGGCAAGACCGGATTGGCGATGCTGCAGCAGAAGAGGAACCCGAGATGCAGGAGCAGGAGAAGATTGTCATGGATCTCGACCTGCCCAGACAAGCAGGGCCAGAACCCAGCGACGGCGAGGTATGTGAACCTCCACTCTTGCGCAATAAAAGCTGTGCACTGTGCTGACGACAACAGATGTACCTTCTCAAAGTACCGCAGTTTATGGCTTTCGAACCCAAAGCCTGGAAGCCCGCCGACTTCCAGCCTCCCTCGGCCGACCACCACAGCAAAACCCAATCGAGCACCTTCTCGCCTTACAACACCGCCCTGAGCACTCTCCGCTGGAGGCGCTCTCCCAACAACTCATCCGAATTGCAATCGAACGCGCGTGTCCTTCGCTGGAGCGACGGCTCAATCACCGTCCAGCTCGCCTCCGATCCAACAACTCAGTACGAAATCGACGGCAACGCTCTTGCACCACCCCAGCGCAACCCAGTCAAGCCCACACCCACGTCCATCAAGGCCACACAAAGAGGTGGTCGTGCTGGCGCTTCAGCGGCTGTCGGAGAAAAGTACAACGAGAAGCAAGACTACCTCACCTACCTCGTCGCGCCTTATCCTGCCGTCGGCACCCTCCGCGTCTCACACAAGATCACCGCCGGCCTCAAGATCAAGCAGTCCGCCTCTGTCGTCGACGACGCTATCACCCAACTGCAAAGCTCTCTAGCCGCTGCCTCCAACGCCTCCCGCGTGCAAGGCACAAGCGGTGACCTGAAGGTAGTAGACGAAGATCCCGACCTCGCGCGCCGACAAGCCGAACAAGCTGAGCGCGAAAAGGCGCGCGCACGGAAACGTCTGCTCGCCCAAGAAGAGCGCCAAACGGAGCGCTCGAGCGGTATCCGCGGCGCGCGCTCCGGCCGCGGCGGTGGTCTCAACGCCAGCATGCTGGAAGACGACGAAGAGCTGGGATTCGCATCACAAGGGCGCGCGAGCAAAGGCGGCGCGAAGCAGCGACGACCGCGCCAGCGCCGCGCGAACTCGGAATACTCTTCTGACGAGGACTACGGACGCCGCGGCTTCCAGAGCAAAGCGGACGAGTATGACGAGGAAGACGATTTCGTGGCTGGTAGTGATGAGGAGGAAGTTGTTGAGGACGATGACGATGAGGATGATGGGATTCGCGAAGCGAGCCCGAAGAGGTCGAGGGGTGGTGACGATGAGGAGGATGCGCAGGGCGAGGAGGAGGATGATGATGACGACGCGGCGGTTCAGGCGCCGAAGAAGAGGAGAAAGGTCGTGTTGGACGATGAGGAGGAGGAGTAGATTTGAAGGTGCCATGAAAAGCGATGTTCTAAGGAGAATGGGTAGGGATGTACGCTTACAAGCTTTGGAGATTTCAAGCGCGGCGTTTTGAGGAAGTGGATGCATCAGGCTCGTTAGAAGTGTATTGCAAGACAAGTTTCGAAGATCCACTCCAGGCATTGTCGTCTCACAGGTCAATGATTAGAACGCACCTTGTATGTTGAGTCTGGAAATGGACGACACTGGTTCTAGGAACTAGACAGCCATTTATGCACATGAGGCAAACAGAGGACCTTACACTTGTCTAAGTGTTCACGTAAGATCGTAATCATTTCCTCATATACACACATCTACAAATCAAGTACATCCCAAACAACCCTCAAAAACCCGCCCCAGACCCTTCCATCCCATCGACCCCCATCACTCCCAATCAAACGCCTCCACCATCCTCCTCGTCCCCGCCAACATCTTCAAGCAAAGATGCTCTCCCTGCTGCGCCCCATTCTCCCCGCTGCCGACCGGCCTAAAACTCCTCGACATAACATTCCCCGCCACATCTCTCGGAAAATCCCCCGCCGGCGGCATCTGATGCCACCGATCCTGCCTCTCCTCCATCCGCCCTATCAACCCCAGCAGGAAAGGACAGCACTCGTTCCCATCCGTGGGGCCGTAGACTTCCGCTCTCACCACTTTCTTCGCCATGCTGCGCCATTCGGAGGGCGAGAGGGAGAGGTTAAACGACGCTGCGCAATCCAGCCCGCCCGTGTGTAGGTGATGGGGTGTGGAGAGGTCTGCGAGGCGGAAGGATTTGGTCGCGTGCTGTGAGGGGGAGAGGAGGGTGGCGTTGTGGGCTGCGAGGGTGTTGGCTTCGTTGGTTATAGATGTGAGGATGCGGGAGAAGCGATCGGCGAGGGACATTAGGAGGGCGTTGAGGAGTTGGACGTTTTGCAGGCCGGTTATGAAGCGGGTTGGGCAGGTGGGGCAGTCTATTACTGTGGCTGCGGTGCTCATGGCGCCGCGCAGGGGATGGAGGGAGGTGGGGAAGGAGAAGGTCGTGTCCATTGTCGTGAGGGTGGAGAGGGTGAGGTAGAGGGTTGAGAGGCAGGCGCAGGTGGGGAGAGGGGTGGTGTTGTTGGTTTGAAGGGATGGTGGGCTGTTGTGTGCGCTCGTGTCGGGAGTAAGGCCTGGTATGGTGGTCTCGACTGGAGTGCGGGCTTGCGAGGTCATGTTCCAGTCGAGTTCTGCTGGCAACATCCAGGGCTGGAGACTTCCTCCTGGCGTGAATGCGGTGTCGAAGGTGCCTGAATTGATGTCTGGCAGTATCTCGTTTGAGGCGAATGTATTGTCCACGAAGTCATGTGGCTGGCCTTGCCACTGGCTGTCAACCGACGGAAGCTCGCCTTGTGAATTAGACGTGTCGCCGATGTTCACTTCATCGTCTACTCCTTCATCGGACCGCTGTCGTTTCTTGGGTCGTCCCATCTGCTTTTGTGGCGAGTACACGCAATTCAAGCCCTCTTTCGAGCATCTGGCGCATGATGGCTGCTCACCAGAGCACTTGAGCTTTCTGGTTCCTACCGTTTCGTGAAATTAGACAACAAGATCAGATATCATGTATTTTCGTGATGCATACGGCATTCATCGCAAGCTGCGCGGCGCTTGGTCTGCGCATCTTCGGTGGTGCGTGCTGACATGGAGAGTGTGCCTACAGCCATGCCGTTGACTGTGTGGATTGAAATATTTCGAGATACAAATTGGCTTTCATATACCAAGATACGATGTCATCTGTACCCGGAGGAATGGCCTCATACTGGCTTTCCATCCCCGCGCATGAAGGATGCTTCGTGACTTCAGCTCAGCTCTCACCTACTTGTCTGCCTGACGTCCAATTTGGGAAGCGGGATCGGCTCGGTCGCGCTAGTCCGCTTCGGTCCGGGTGCGCTGGGATCAAGAGAGGCCGAGGGTCTTGTGAAGTTTGAAGCTTTTTTCTAGCTGGAGAGAGAAAGCCGTCTGGCTTTGAAGATCTGGAGCACTTCCGGACAATTTCTCACTTCCAACACATACTTCACCAACATGGCGCCCCAACGTGCTGGACAGAAGCGCAAGGTCGTCGAGGTCCCTAGACCAAAGCCGCAAGAGGAGGACGACGCTCTGGGCAATGGACTCTTGGACGGCGCAATCGACGATGGAAGCAGCTCGGACGAGAATGCCAGCGAGGATGAGAGCGAGGAGGAAGAATTTGACGAGGATGAGGATGAAGAGGAAGAGTTGGACAGTGACGAGATCCCGTCCTCCGACGACGAGGAAGAGGATGTCAGGCAACAAATTCGCGACTTGAAGACGAAAGATACGAAGCTCACAGGAACCGATACCGCTAAGGACATCGCATCAATTTCTTCGGGAACGCCCGTTAAGCCTCTTGTGGATGATGCTGACAGACCCAACTACACCATTGAGACGGACGCGAACGGCAACGAGCGCTATGTCTACAAGGAAATCGAGCCCAACTACGATTCTGACGACTCTGATGCGCCTGAGACCACCAACACGATTGGCAACATCCCGCTTTCTTACTACGACGCCTACCCTCACATTGGTTATGATATCAACGGCAAGCGCATTGCTCGACCTGCGAAGGGTGAGGCGCTCGACTCGTTGCTTGAGAGCATCGACTTGCCCGAGGGCTGGACTGGTCTGACCGATCCCGCTACTGGCAAACCGCTCAACCTCAGCCGTGAAGAGCTCGAAGTGCTCAAGACATTGGCTCGCAATGAGCAGCCTGGCGAGGGATACGACCCGTACCCCGACATGGTCGAGTGGTTTACTGGCAAGCACAACCAAGAGATCATGCCGTTGTCTGCCGCACCCGAGCCCAAGAGACGTTTCGTCCCCTCTATGCACGAACACAAGCGCGTGATGAAGATGGTCAAGGCGATCAAGGAGGGCCGCATTCAGCCATACCGTGCCCCGACTGAGGAGGAGAAAGAGCAGGATGAGCAAGAAGACTTTGCAACATACGATGTCTGGGCCGACGAGGCACCTCGTCCTGATCACATTATGAACGTTCCGGCACCCAAACTTCCCCCGCCCGGCTATGAAGAGAGTTACCACCCGCCCGCAGAGTACCTTCCCGACAAGGCTGAGAGAGAAGCGTGGGAGAATGCGGATGACGAGGACCGCACCCGTGACTACCTGCCGCAAGACCACTCTGCGCTGCGCAGAGTACCCGGATATGCCAGATTCGTCAAGGAGAAGTTTGAGCGCTGCCTCGACCTCTACCTTGCACCCAGAGTACGAAGAAGCAAGCTCAACATTGATCCTGAGAGCTTACTTCCCAAACTTCCGGACCCTGCAGAGCTGCGCCCATTCCCTGACCATGTCGCTACTCTTTTCAAGGGCCACGATGGCAGAGTCCGCACTGTTGCTATCGATCCGTCTGGACAGTACCTTGCTTCTGGCGGCGATGATGGCACCGTCCGTCTGTGGGAACTGAAGACCGGCTACTGCTTCCAGCGCGTCAAGCTATCTGCCGAGGATGCGGTGAACGTGGTATCATGGCGTCCAACAGCTGACCCGCCGGTTCTCGCGGCTTGCTGCAGCGACAGCGTGCATTTCATTGTGCCTTCAGGTTCTATCACTACCCCTGAAGCCGAATCACAAGCCATTGAAATCATCACTTCCGGCTTCAACAACCCCAACGCAAACCCACAGCTCAAGACCGCATCGGGCGCCGACAAGGCTTCTCCCTCGAACTGGCACCGTCCCATCCCTGCCCACGGCTCTCAAGGCGTCTACCTCACAGTCTCTCTCCGCTCCATGCCCAAGACCTTCGTCTGGCACCGTCGCGGCGACTACTTCGCCACCGTGTGCCCCAACACAAGCGCCACCTCCACCGCCGTCGCAATCCACACGCTCAGCAAACACCTCTCTCAACACCCCTTCCGCCGCCTCCGCGGTCTTGCTCAGACAGCCACTTTCCACCCCTCCAAACCCCTCTTCTTCGTCGCCACCCGCCAGCGCGTCCGCGTCTACGACCTGCAGCAGCAGAAACTCGAGCGCGAACTCCAGCCCGGCGCCCGCTGGATCTCCTCCATTTCCCTGCACCCGCAGGGTAACAACCTCATCGTCTCCTCCTACGACAGGAGACTGCTGTGGCACGACATGGATCTCGGCAACACGCCCTACAAGGTCCTCCGCTACCACGACAAGGCCATCCGTAGCGCCAAATTCCATCCCTCCCTGCCTCTGTTCGCGGACGCCAGTGATGACGGTTCCGTGCAGGTCTTCCACGGCAAGGTCGTGGGTGACAGTATGGAGAATGCTACCGTTGTGCCGCTGAAGGTGCTTCGCGGTCACAAGGTTGTCAAGGAGCTGGGTGTTTTGGACCTCGACTGGCATCCTAGAGAGGCTTGGTGTGTTAGTGCTGGTGCTGATGGTACTGTTAGGCTTTGGACGTAGTTTAATCACAATTCTGGTGGAACTTGAAGATTGGAGTTCATGGAGTAGGTCTAAAAAAATGGATATGTATGTATATGATAGAATTCGAGAATTGTTTCACTCGCATCTGGATGATGGGCAAATGTCGTTTTGGTGATTTTCAAGTTTGCTGTTGGGTTTCTTCGTTCTACTATATAATGGTGCGTATCCATTGTCGGACAGCTCTGCAGTCGCAAAGTCTTGCAATCAAGAACCGAAGTAACGATACTGTAACCCGTACCTTTCTTGTTGATATTGTACAAATCACAAATCCTTACAGAGAGCTTCCACCAATAACGTCAACATTCTCTAATAAAATATGAATACTGGCGGTCTGGCCATGAGATACGCCCTACGATTCAGTTGTTGTTGAATCCTCAGCCTCATCAAGCTGATATCGCTTCGCTCTTTAGCGGCGTTTCTCGCGCCCTGCCAAATACAACAAATTTAATGCTACGGTCGTATTTCACACTTGTGACTCTTTTGCATTTTCTGTCCACAAACGTGACTATATAAGAAAGTCCCATCACTAAAATCAACAGCCTCTCCAGATCACCACTTCAGCTGGACCCACCCTCACCACCCACCAAAAATGCCTCTAACTCTCTCCCTCCTCGAAGAAGAAGACGTCCCATCCTTCGCCGCCGTCGACGACGCCGCCATGGCCGACTGGCCCTACGGTCAAGCAATGGGCATCGGCCTGCCCGGCCCTCGAATCCAAATGGTCGAAGACTGGGCCCGGGCAGGCCTTCACTCCGACTCGACGCAGACGTACCTGCAAGTCTCGGACGACGAGACGGGTGAGATGGTCGCGGGGGCGCTTTGGCGGTTTCAGCCCGAGGAGACTGAGAAGGGGAAGACGAGTGCTGGGGGTTCTTCGACGAGGGAGCTGGATGAGAAGGCTAAGATGGCCAAGGCGTTTGCTGATAAGAGGATGGAGATGTGGGAGGCTTTTCAGGGAGAGTTCTTTCCTGATCAGGCTTATGCTAGTATGTTTGCTTTTTTGGACTGGTATTGCGATGTCTGCTAACTTCGTGCTTCCAGATCTGCAAATCCTCGTCACCCACCCCAATCATCGCCGCAGAGGTGCTGGATCTCAACTGATCGAATGGGGAACGAATCGTGCTGACGAACGTGGTCTCAAATGCGTTCTCATGTCTTCACCGAGTGGATTGGGAGTGTATCTGAAGCATGGCTTCAAGGTTGTGAAGGAGGTGGAGATGGATTTGAGACTGTACGGTGTTGAATCGACGGAGACCAGAAGATGGATGGTTAGAGAGCCCGTAAAGGCTGGTTGATAGGAGGGGTTGTTTGGACTTTAAGCAAATGTTTACGATTGTGAAGTGTCATTTGTCCCACTGACCTCACATCGGTTGCATACGTTCGACAAGTATAGCAAAAGGATGTCCGTCTCAACGCTTGATACCACATCCTGCTCAAGACAGCAAAAACAAAAGATCAACTCATCCGAGGATGACAATTGATATGGAGAAACCCGGAGTCGAACCGGGAACCTTCTCCACTCAGCTCGTACGGGGTTGATGTACAGTGCTAAGAAGATGTCATACCGCTAGACCATATCCCCTGACCAATTATTGCTAATTGGTGAAGCCAACAACGCAATTGTTGTTCATATCCCCTAGAAACAAAGTCAGATTCCCCGTCCGCGTTCGTCCCTCCTGAAGCGAGAGCAGAGGCCACCTTCAACATCGCAAGCTCAGGGAATCGCATCCAAACACCTGTACCAAGCAAGCATCAGCACCACCTCTCAACACCACCGCCACTGGCTGCTGCACCGCAACAATGGCGCCCATCTTCGCCTCCCTCCTGGTCTTCCTGTCCTGCGTGGTGCTCGGCTATGCACACAACATCCAGCTCAAGGCGCACTCGCGCGAGTGTTTCCACGAGATGCTGCACGCCGACGACAAGATGACCGTCACCTTTCAGGTCGGCGACCGCGAGTTTGGCGGAAGTGGAAACCTGGACTTGGATTTTTGGGTACGTTGTTCTACAAGAGAGGGTGTTCATTGAAGAAGATGGAGGCATCGAGGCATCCTCGGGAAACAGCAGGGGGTCCCATGGATAATGTTCTTTTGTGAACACGAAAAGTGGCGACCTTGCGATGGCAACTGAGAATGTCAGAGCGTCAGCCAAAGGCATTTGCTGACAGACCACGACCGTTGTAGATCCAAAACCCGACCAACGCATTCGAAGTCTACGAGCGCACCGTCAGCTCCGGCGACCACTCCTTTATCGCAAAGCACGACGGCAGATACGAGTACTGCTTCAGCAACGAGCACTGGTCCGCGAATTCGAAGGAGGTCAGCTTCAACGTCCACGGCATTGTCTACGTGCCCGAGTCCGAGGCACCGCAAGATCCGCTTGAGAAGGAGGGTAAGTTCATTTCGCAGCAACAAAGACAAGAGGAATACCCATGGCGTACACACGCTTACACACAACAGTCAAGCAACTCTCCGAGCTCCTCGCCCAAGTCAAGGACGAGCAAGGCTATATCGTCGTGCGCGAGCGCACCCACCGCAACACCGCCGAGAGCACCAACGCGCGCGTCAAGTGGTGGAGCATCTTCCAGATGGGCGTCGTGATCGGCGAGGGCATCTTCCAGGTCTGGTGGCTCAAGCGCTTCTTCGAGGTCAAGGATCCCAGCAGACCCAGCTTCAACAAGGGCGCGCTCGGCTGACGTTTTTGATCGTTTGTGGATTGTAGGTTAAGCATATAGTCTGAAGATTACCAACATCAAAATACGAGAATATGTCTGTCTCCGATGGAATCTCTGGCTTTTTGCGATCTGCGGGTATCCTTCTGGGAACAATGGACATTGCAGCTTTTCTGCTGTGATGCGCTGACGGCCTTTCAACCTCTCGTCCCCTTCACGCAATATTGAGCATTTTCAGAAATCAGCAATGTCGGCATCATTCTGACCTTACTCTTATGAGCGTACGATCGACGAGTTCTCACTACAATTTTCCCGACGGTCCCGTCTTCTTCAACTTCTCCCTATCAACCTCCACAACCATCCAAACCTGCTGACTAACAGCAACCAACTCCCCCTCTTCATCCCAGACCTCAACCCCCAAATCAAACCTCCCATCCCTCACTCCCTTCACCCTCAACCTCGTAAAAAGCCACTTGACCCCTCCCTCCGGCAACGCCTTCTTCACCTCCAATCCCATGTTAAGCGTAGGATAGAATCTCGGCACCGACCACTCCGGATGCTTCTTAGGAGGTCCCTCGCGAGCCCAAACGGCGGATCTGTCAGCTGTCGCTTGCGCTGAGTGAGGACTGTCGGGGAAGAAATTCTCGACTGGCGGCACGCAGTGGTCGATCACCAGGCCGAGCATGCTCGTTTTCCAGACTTCGTCGGGGAGTGTGGGCGTAATCCATTGCTCGCGCACGGCTTTGTCTGGAGAAGCGGTGCGTGGAAGGGCGAATGTGGCGTTTGTCAGAGCAGCGTTTTTGATGCCTGCGCGCCAGGGCACTTGGTAGCGAATCCAGTTTGGGTCTTTGTCGGCGAGGAAGGAGGGGAAGTCGATGGGTTGAGGAGTAGGGGTGATGGTATAGCCGGTTTGGATTGTGAGGCCTTTGGATTTGAAGCGGTTGGTGTTGCTAATTGGAGGGGTTAGACATGTCCTTTTCTTCCCTGTCGAAGGATATCCATAAGCCAATCGAACGACCGAGCAACAGACTTACGTAGCATAACCAACAACCCTCTCCTTCCCGCCCTGCTCCAAACTCACATGCACAGAACTACTCCCCTTCCCTAACCTCACATCCTTTACCTTGACCTCAGCCTTCCCCAAAGGAGCCGGCCGCAGCAACTCGACATGCATAGCAATCGTATCCGGCTGATCATAACTGGCGAGAGTGGTACGAAAATGCTCCGCTATGACTTTCCACAGCAAGGAGAACAGATAGCCTCCGTGAGCGACGGTCCCCCATGAGAAGTCGGCGTGGATTTCCACTTGATAGTCATGACTACTCAGGGATTGGATTTTCGACGCTTGCTCGAAGGTGGTAGGTGGTAGGGACATTGTTGCGAGGAAGAGGGAAATCTTGCACTTGTCGCTCAGTAGGGATAAAGTGACGGCATTACTCTCCGAACAAGATGTCCATTCGACAAGAGAGATGACAGACGAAAGAAAGCTTGAAGAATCCCTCGCTTACCAGAGCCATAAGCATTTCATCACACACATGTAGCACACTACTCGCAAGATCGATCTCCCCCTCTCCCTCCACCAACAAGCCCGCGATTCCTTCGATGGATCCACCCATCAGCCGGTCCGGAAGGGGAGCATCCTTCTGCGCCTCTTTCTACCACCAGCGAGGAAATGCATTACTGTACAAGTACAATATTGTATCACCACGCAAATCCTTCCATCACACATAAAAGCCACCGAAACATCTGAAAGGGGTGCAAGCCAATGTCAGCACAGCTTCTCTAAGCGATATGCCCCAATCTCACCGCGTGTTCAAGGTTACAACTTACGTGGTAGTGCTCGCTTCCGGGGATCAACTCCGACAGCCTTGCAGCGACGCAGCCCTAGGGGCGCCGGTATGTCGGTTGGGAGATATAGGACAAGCAAATCGAAACAATGGAGGCAAGTAGAAGCGACTGAGAAGTTTCGAAGTGGAAAATGATCGACCAGGGCGGCACAGAGTGCGGATTTGTCGGATGGCAGACCGAAGGCCGCGGCGGGTGATGATCATATAGATTGACGTTTGGCATACCATGTGGCTGTCATGTTTGGTGTGCTGTACGTACCCAGGAACTCGAGGTACATCTTCTAGGTTCGGTCAGAACTGAGAAGGAAGGCAAAATGATCAAGCTGAAAGAACTCAGATAGATGTGATGAAAGCATGATTGCCATATTCTACCACCGTCGAACGAAAGAGAGCCAACACCGAGCTTCGCCGGCGATGGCGCTCAGGAGTGGAGGTGCATCACACTGGAGCAAACTGACAATATGCTGCATGCGCTTCGTGTTGCTGGAAGAATATATCCAATAATACTAATAAGATTACTTTGCGTTGTTACTAGAATACGCTCTACGTACAGTTATTGCGCCAACTTTGGGTGGGTATCTTCCTCATCACGCGCGCGGAAACAACTAAAAGACCAAAATGAGAAGAACGAAAAAGAGAAAATGAAGTCAAACAAAAGAGGCCAGAAGAAAGAGAGTGGCGCAGGAGTGCGCCTGTCGTGGGTGCATTGCCAGCAAAGAGGCAACTGTGTATGTGCAGTCCCTCTTGCTGTTCGTTTGCTTCTTTGGTGAGGACGAGTTCGCGTATCTTGCGCAGACCACATGCAAGGCCATACTGTACTTTCGTCAGGTCGCAGTAAGCTGCACTTCTCACACCGCGGCACAAAATCTTAGAAGCCATTACAACTCGCGCTTAGCGCTCTCCCTCCAATACCCCGAAATCTCCGTCAAAAGATCCCCCATGATCGCCGGGCTAGCCATGAGACCATGACCCTCGTCCTCCAGAACCCTGACCTCGCACCCGCCACCTCCGACATCGTACTCCGCAGCGTAGATATCCTTGGTAGCGCCGCCGCGAGGGCCGGCGAAGCGGTTCATCTGATCGCCCAGCCAGCGCACATTGCCGACCGGCACACGCTTGTCTTCCGCCCCGTGCGTGATCACGACTGGGGCGCTGATGTCGGTGTAGCGGAAGCCGACTTCGCGGTGGCGTTCAAGGCAGACAAGGAGGTCGGTTGCTGGATTGGAATCGCGGATGGCGTATTCCCATGTGCGCTGGGTGAGGCGGCTGGTGTAGATGGATTGGCGTTCGCGCTCGGCGTGTTCGGCGGCGTTGAGAGCGGTGGACGCGTAGGTGAAGGCAGGGTCGGTAGGGGTGGCGGTGGCGGAGAGATACAGCGATTCGCGTTTGTTTGGTGAGTTCGACCTGCCTCTTCCGCGGATGGGGAAGTTCTCCATGGGGTTCGTGTTGGGCATGTATTGGTCCATGAGCATGAGCGACTCTCTTCGGTGGAAGTCGGCCCGGTCACCGCCGGAAGTGGTTGGTCTCTTTGCTCCCTGTGAATTGCTTGAGAAATCGCTGTTTTCGGGGCTTGTTGGCCAGGACCCGGTACCGGAGGGCTTGCGCTTGTTGGCTGAGTTGAGAGACGCTGTGGCTGAGGCCATGAACGACGAGTTGGCTGCTTTCAAGAATGGTGTGGGTAAGACACGGAGCAGACGCTGGCTTCGCGGTAGCACAGCTGCAGGAGTTGTGGATGTGGTTGAGTGAGACGCCATCTCCATCTGACTAGGAGGAATCCAGGGTGCCAGAAGATGCACCTTGCCTTTGACCATATGAGGGAGGACCAGGGCCGTAGCAAGAGCGTACACAGCACCGGCAGAGTGCGCGAGCAGACTGAAAGATTCGATTCCAAGGTGATCGCAGACAGTCAGAACATCGTTTGGCCAGTTCAGGGGACCGCTCCGATCATTTTGTGGATATCCATCACTATCACCAACACCAGGGCGCTCGATGGTCACGAGGCGCAGTTTCAGCAATGAAGCTAGCTCATCGTAGAATGCAGTGACGAATCTTGTAAGACCCATACCGACGCAGATGAACACGGCTGAGCCTCTAGGATCCCCCACCTCCGAAAAGCTAATGGTCCGCCCGCTAACAACGTGGCGAATCTTCTGATTCAGGCGCTGCGCGCGCAAGAAGCCGAGGACTGCATCTTCAATGCTATCTCTGCGCTCATGCTGCGGTCGTTCATCCGCGCTTCTGGCGTGGCGGGAATCACTGATAGATTTCCGACGCGAGTGCTTCACCGCGAAATCACTGGGAAGATCCGGATGAGCGAATCTACTTATGGACTCTCTTTTGCTGCGCCCCTTTCGGATAGACGAGGCTTGCACGCTCGATGCTCTGCCGGCGCTCATGGTCGTGGCGTTCGAGCCGCGTCTGAAAGGCACGGTGGGCATTGCTGCTTCGATGCTTGGCCTCACACTGCTTTCGAAAGAAGGTGCTTCGCTTCTTGCTCTGTGGAGAGCATGCACGGCCTGGGCGTATGACAAATCGAGAGAGTCTTGGGGTGAAGCGGTCGTAGTACCGGGCAAACTGTGTGGCGAAAGCGGCTCAAAGTAATTGTTTGCTGAGCGAGTACTCTCTGGTGTATATGTCGCGCTCATGGTGGGAGTTTCGTCGACATCGTAGAGCGTTGCGTCTATCTTCAGACCCACGTTCGCAGATAACTTGGGTGGTACGGTAAAAGACCTGTTAGGAACGGGCCTTGCTGAAGCTCTCGGGGTTGAGTCGTCCTGGCTAGCAAGTAGATTGTTGGAGTCGAGTGGAGGGACGTCGACTTCATCGATAGTTGCGGATGCCTTCGACTCGTTGTTAAGTCGTGATTGCCGTCTTTTTCTCAATTCCATGATGCGCTTCACGGTTTCATGGTCTTCGCCAAGATCAAGAAAGCTGTTGTCGGATATCGGCTCCGCTTTCTTCGATCTGAAAGGGTTGCTGGTGATATGGGATCGCTTCGAGCTCTTGACTTTTCTCTTCATCGGCGCAGGACTGCTTGATGACTGACGAAGAGATGAAGTGCGCAAGGGGATCGAATCGGCCATAGGACTTCTTTTTCTCGGAGACACCTGTGGCGAAACACCAAGATTGGGTGATTCTTGCGCGATCGCATCTTTGTAGCTTTCGTTGCTTTTTGTCCTGATGGATAAAGATTTCGGTGTTGGTGGCCCGGATGCTCGGTCATCTGCCTTATCGGTGTCGAGAAAGACGCGCCCTCTGGACGAAGGCGGCGGAGGAGAAGCTTTTCTTCGAACCTCTTCAGCGATCGGCCTCGCTCTAGACGTACATTCAATAGCGTAAGTGGCAAGGTGCTGTCGCTCAGCATCTTCCGGCTTGAGCCCACTCTCACGGGACGTTTGCGAAGAGACCTTGCGACCATGCGCCGATTCGAGAGACTGCTGTATGTTCAATTTTATCCAACTTTCTGCGCTCAGATTCTTGCTGGCTGGGTAGAGTGGCTCTCTTTTCGTGGACACCGGAGAACGTTGCAGCGAGTGTAGCGAAGGAGTCTGTCTCGATTCGCTGCGAATTGAAGGTCGAGAGGGTCGTAGAGAGCGCTGCGATAGGGTGGAAGTTGAAGGCGAGGCGGGGACGACGGGTGGAGGTGCGGCATCGCTTTCGTGGAGGTATTCCCAATCGGAGCCGCCATTGATTGTGCTTCCATACGCCGAGTTCTCTGGTCGCGGCATGAAGTTGGAGCGAACAATGCTAGGAGAGCTGGCTACGCTCACGCTGGGCGAGCGCGGTGTCGAGTCTCCCCTTCGCGAGTGGTAACTTTCGGCGGGAAAGTCTCTAGACGGGTCGAAAGTGTCGAGCGAGGAAATGATTGATGTGATCACGGTCTGATTGGAAGGTATGCCCTTGGCCTGGTCGGGCGATCTTCTCCGCGCCGAAGTTGAAGTATCACGCGTCCTGTTCCGTCGCAACTGAGCGTCCGAGTCGAGTTGTTGGTGAAGAGACATGGCGGACATTGTAAGAGATGGCAATGGCTTATACCGCCGATCGAGGTCGGTGTCGCGTGTAGTCGATCGTCTGTGTCGACGCGATTCCTCGATATACCGTTGCGACTAGCATACAACGGCGCGACACGGAGGGTGGTGATTGTGTCCTGTGCAATTGCCAATCCTGCTCTTCCGCGTTGGAGGTCGACGAGACCTTGGCCCTCATGCGCTCATCGTGGAGGGTGCTGCTGCGGTGTCACGAGGGCTTCGAGGAATGCAGGCAGTCTCCTGGCGCGATCGTGGGTTGTCTCCTGACGTCGGGCGCTTTGGTATGATCGAACCGGGCGATGCGCGTGCGCGTGAAGACAGCGGGGGAGGAGTCGAAGGGAATGGTGGTCGTCGTGTGGCGGAAAGGAAAGACGGAGAGGAGAATGAGCGTGTAATCAGAAAGGAAGGACAGCAGTCGGTTGTAGTAGTGACCCGGCTCGCCTCGTGGTGAATTATTGGCGACGCAGGGAGAGGGCAAGGCAGAGGCACAGCCAAAGAGGCGTTGCAGCGTGTGAATCTCAAGCCATCAGCCGCCCACCACCAACAGTCGCTTGGTTGCGCCCCTGTCTGTAGGTCTCGAGCAGCGAGCCTCCCTTCCCTGCTGCCCGCCAGCATCGACTAGCGCACCACGCAAAACTCCACTCGATCCACACACCTTAATCACCTGAAGAAACTCTGTCGCCCAATCGACCCAAGCCGGCCGGTTTGCTGGATCGTGAATGATTTTCTCGAAGATCAATCGTGTTCTTATACCATACACACAAGCGAGGGTCGCGACTCAACGGAGACTGTTGGAACGCATTTGGACATCGAATGCAGCATACCCTAACCAGGATCATGAACAATGCTCGTCCATATCACATGCACGTGGCCTAATCCATCAAACTGGATCACAAGATCTAAAGAAGCAGCAACCCACGGACCTGTCGCCGGGGAGGAAGCGAAGTGGAAGGCAAAAGCATGAAGCACCGGTCTATGCTCTGGTTCCGACGACCGGACAAGAAGGCCACGGATGCTCACGCACTCGACAGAGTTCTCCCAGACTGGGGAGCTGACTCTAGAACCTTGTCGGCAATGGGCACGAGTGCCCTAATCCCTGTCCGTCCAGACTTCCATTTCTTCGGGACTTTTTAGGTGCGTCGGTGGATGCAATTGCTCCATCAACTACTGCTCATCCCAAATGCTTGGATGTCTTTGTTCCTGGTGGAGTTCCGCGAGACAATTCAAGACCCAACCGCGCGGTAGCCTAAGAGCGAAAAACATTCTCACATCGGGTGTGGCCAAACCCAACGACTCATGACTCTCCTCGGCTTCTTTCTCTGCCCCTCCATCCCTCTTTCTCTCCTTTTCCTAGTATCGGAGCAAGTAACAAATACAGGAAAGGCTTGGACTATGCGATTCATGTCTACCGGCACACAAAGGATGAGGATATACCGTTTTCTCCAGTGTTATATATTGGCATGATGTAATCTTCCTTTCAAAGAGTCGCGTAAGGCTGTCTTTCTGCAGGAGCTGCCCGTTTCGGTCACCATATTTACCTTATCATATGCACCGCGGGTATAAAACATAAAGGGAAGTGATATCACATGTGCTCAGACCCGCATTATTCCATACCGATAGATTGCATTTATCCACATCCATCCCTTCTCGGCCGATTCTGCCAACACCCTCCCACGATTCGCACCAAGAAAATACCTCCCCGTCCCGGCCAATTTTCCAATTCGCAGCGAGTGAGCCGCAGACTGCTGTCGGTTATTCCATTCCAAACACTCCAGATGTGACGGGTTTCCCGCCTCCGTCTGCAAGAAGAGCATCTTGATGAAGTGCCACCGCAGATGTCCTACATCGCCTATATGCAAATCGTCAGCTTGGAAGAAAATCCGTCAAAAGCACCCAATACTTCTCTGACAGCCCTTCGTGATTTAATTTCCTGCTGTAGTTCAAGGTATCGAGATAGGAAAAGAAGGCGAGACACTTGTTCGCGAAAGTCGCCACGCAGACGGACGGCAGCTCGATCCAGCGTGAGAAGAACGAAAAGCGAAACGAAAATGCAAGATGAAAAAAAAAAAAAAAAAAAAAAAAAAAAAACGAGCGAAAAAGCGTTGCGAAATTGATAATATGCCTGTTCTCTGTGCTGGCTAGCTAGTTGGTCAGCCGAATAAGGTGAGGTGAGTAGAAAGTCCGACCGGCATATGTACAACCCAGCAGCAATAAGTTTCAAAAAAGGAACGAAAAAACGAGAAGAGAGAGAGAAACGATGTCGCTAAAAGCGCGCTAAAAGCGAGCAGTAAGAGCTCTCATTCTCTCTAACAAAAGGGGGAATATGAAAACAATAAAAGCCCATCAGACAAAGACAAGTCATTCTTCTTCTTTTCTTTCTTTCAACCCATTGGAGCGTGAGCATAACACGAGAGTCCACGAGAGTGCCTGTGTGGGGTCTGACTCCGCTCCAAGGAAAGGGAAACGAGAACCTCCAGATCGTCGTGATCTCGTCTGAGAGAGACGCTCGTTAGAAGGAAAAAGAAACCACACCAAAACACCAAAATTTCCAGAGGAAAACCAACGAGACGTTGATTCGCGCTTTGCCGCCCCCAGGAGCGATCCATGGCGTTCGTCCAATTCTTTTTTGCAGTTCGTTCGCCGGCGCTATGCTGTAGCGGATTAAGAAATTAGGAAAGGAAGGAAATGGTCAACCCAGGCGTCAAATGCATAAACGGGACATTAGTGGAAGAGACAAGGAGATGCGAGATGCGAAAAGGGTTTCCGGCGATCATCGTCGCGAGCGTCTGGTGTCTCTTGTTCGTCTGTCGTCGGAACTTGCGCTACCTGTTGAAGAAGGATGTGGTCAGTATGAACTCTTCGTGGTCGCCTCGTTAATGGGCGAGTCAAGACTTACTGGCACTGGTGTTGGTGTAGTAATCACTGGAATAAGAGTACTCGCTGTACTTCTCGTCATCGTGTCTGCGATCGTGGCGCCTCTTCAAGCCCAACACAGCCCACAGACCCGCCAGAGCGGCACCGACGCCGAGCACCTTCTTCGACCTGCTGTCGTGGTCGCTGCGTCGGTCAGGACGCGACGGACGAGCAGCAGCGCCGTACCAAGTGCGTCCGCCGGCTCCAGCGCCGCTGTGTCTGCCGGATCCGTGGTGGCTGTATCGCTCGTATTCGTCGACTTCCGTGCGGCGGCTTCTCTTCTTGCCGCCACCGAAGATTGCGAGGACTCCATTGAAGAGACCGCGCACGCAGCAGTAGAAGCAGATGAAGCCGAGCAAGATGAGACCAGCGAGAGTACCGATGACAATACCAGCAATGGCGCCACCTGAGAGTCCACCGCTTCCACCACCGTCTTCGGTCGTTGGCTCCATACCGACCTCTGCACCTGTGGCGACTGGGGTTTCGAATGGTACGGTGGTGGTCGGCTCTCCGGTTTCAGTAACGATGATGAGGGTGCTGGATGTTGGTCGCAAGGGAACACCGGCGGAGTTTGTCGTTTCGTACATGGTGCTGTAATAGCTCGTGTAGTAGCCTGAGCTGCCGCCGTTGGCCGCAGGCTTACATTTTCCTTGCTGGTAGCAATACTCGTCGCTCTTACAGCATACATCGCCACAAGGCTCTTCATTCTTGGCGTAGTCGCAGGCGCTTCCAGTAGGTTGTGTCCAGTCGCCGCCGCCAACGTAAGAGCTGATAGTACTTGTGATTGTCTGGAGGTCGGTCTCGACATATGTGGTGGTCACGTAGTTCCAGCTGCCACCGGCGGCCGTCTGTCCACCGCCGCCAGCAGTGCTACTACATTGAGCTTGGTTGCTGGAATCTGTGTAACATCCATAGCCAGCGGAACAGCAGAGTTGACCGTTCCATCCGCAAGTCTCGCCGGCGCAATCACTTCGCTCGAAAAGCTGACTGTATGGCACACCGGCTTCAAGCGGCGGGAAGGCATCTGTGAGGGTGGGAGCGAGCAGCAAGGCGGATGCGAGGCTCAATCGCGACATTGGAGCCACTTGGAAGCGCATGATGGCAACCCAGTGTCGCCTCGTCGGCGAGGAATGCGGGAGTCGGTGTGGCGATGAATATTCGCGGTATGGGCGCCTGACTGACGATTGCGATTGTGCTGATATGGGGGATTGCGGGGTCTCTTCTCAGCGATTGTGGGGATCCGCCAACGGTCGCGAAGTCGTCGGTCGAAAGCGAAGGTCGTGGTACAAGGTATGTACAACGAAACTGTGAGCGAGCAGGTAGTCGGAGATCGCAGAACAGTCAGTGGTGACGGTGGAGGAGTTCAAGGTAGCGAATGGACAGATGGGATAGTGGAGTGTGGAAGATGCAGGGCGGGTGGGTAGAGAGTTGATCGGGTTGGAGCTGTGCCTGACTGCGGTGGCTAGCAAGATGGCTGGGTAGCGTGGGCTGGGAGGGGAGATGGGGCATACGCAACTTCTGCTCACCGATCCATTGCCGAAAGGGTAAATGGTAATACTCTGGTCAGGCACTGGGAAAGTGTCTTGGGAATTGGCTTTGTCGAATGCACAGAATCAACGGTTTCTTGTCTCGTCCTGAGTAGAACTGCTGGCTACACCAATTACCGCCTGTTTATTCCACCATCGGTCGCTGGAGGAACGCTGGAGTGATCGGCGCTTATTCGTCCGAGCTTTCCGCGCTAGCCTCGGCAGCTCGAGTGAAATCCACTTTGCCAGCAATACCTCTCTATACCTAAAAATGCATCCATCTCACCATGCAGCATGTGAAAGCTTGATTGATTCTAATGACAGGCGATGAGAATTGCATACAATCGTCGCTCAGGAAGACTTGAACAACTTTCTCGAGACTCCACAACACGTTCGTAGCTGAGCGCATTGCGACAAGTCCCTCCATCTCCCGCTTCAGCCCAAACACATCCAGCCACGGATATTATTACTTCGCCTCACTTTTCATCACCTTCCCAACATCAAACACTCATCACTTGCAGTGCACGCGTGGCAGCCCTCGCGCTTGGCATCACCGAGCATGTCACTGAGTGTCTGCTACGCGTACGCCGGCGATATGCCAGTCACCTGATGGACGAAAGCAAGCCTCTCCTCGATATCACATCAGATCTGGTTTCGATCGCTCTGCCATCGACTTGGACGGCAATATTCGTCTGTCGTCGAATGTTGATACATGGTCATGTCCACATCTGACAGCCACCCATTTGATCGTTCTATTCTTCGCTTTCATGCTTGATGTTACCCAGTGCCCCGAAGCCTGGCAGCGACAAGAAGGCTTGATCCTCCTTCGTATCTTCCGTGTAGCTATTTTTTGGTTTTCTATCCTTATCCTTCTGGGTCGAAGCTGAAGTCATGTATACGATATATCAATGACGATCCGCTATCGTTCAATAGCGTCATGAGAGCCACGCTGGTGGCGTCTTCGTGATCAAAAGCCACGTGCCTTCATCAGCATTTTTGGAAACACGAGATTCGGTGCTTGGTCACCACTATCCAAGATGCCGGGTTTCTGAACGGCGCAATGTGATCGATAGCCATTCAAACATGACGTTCAAGCTGGTAATGTGGAATAGAAAGTAAATTAATAAGGTATAAAAATAAACACCCCAAAAAACGCATTCAGTCAGCCGCAAAGCGCCACAGAATCATTCGCGATTACCCAAATAGGAAGAGGATATCTAGCAGCCAAATACGAAATACGACCCAAAACGCCACACCAATCGAGGGAGATAAAATCAGAGCATGGGAACAATCAACACCGCGAACCTGGTCATCTGGATCTCCGGAACCATCGCACACTAACAACTCGGAAAATAGATGTTACATGCTTATACGGCATGCATGTACACGAGATCAATCCTTCCGGGGCTTGCGCCGCCCGCTCCTGCGCTTGACAGGCGCTTGCTCAGCGGGCTCGTTGCTTGCATCAGCCTCACTTTGCGAGAAATCGCTCTTAGATCGTACCTTCGTACTGTCTCCTGCGTCTTGGACGTCGTCGTTGTCAGCTCCATCCGCCTCATCCCGGCCACTTCCTGCATCGTCCCGCCCCGCCTCAGAATCTGACCCAGATTCCCGACGTCCCTCGTTCAGACCATCAAGAGCGCCACGAGCGGCTTTTTGAGCTCGCTCTTCAATGCGGTGTTTTTCCGCTTCGTCTTGGAGGTCGTCGAGAACGGATGCTGTGTCTTTGCAGTTCGTGCCTGACACGAAGTCCATGATGCCCCAGTGGCCGAAGTTGCACGTGGATGTGCCGCCGTTAGCTGCCGTTATGAAGTGTGCATCTGTTCGGCGTGCCATACCGGCGAGCACGATGCTGGATGGCAGTACGGCGTAGCCGGAGTAGATGAAGAGCGTTTCGAGGCTGGTCAGAGCCACGAAGAGATGCCAGGTCAGCACGTGGAAGCGGAAGAGATAGGCGGGGAGGAAGTCTGGGAGGAAGTTGGCGAGTAGATAGCAGATTGGATGGTCATAGGCTGCCGCAAGACTGAACGGCAGCTGGACGCTGTGTTGCCATTGCAGGCTCCAGGGTTGCAATCGGCTCTGGTAGGTGTGGAGAAGAAATCTGTGGATGTAGTAATGAAGCAAGCCGCGTACAATCAGCCCTTTCAAGACTTCTCTCGCCAGGTTCCATGGAAGAGGGACAGTCGCAGTAACTTTGAGTATACTGCGCAGATGGAATGTCTCGGTGAACAAGACTTCCAAGCCTGCTTGCAGCGCCACTGATAGAAACACGTTCAAGATTGCCACACCCGCAACTTTCAGCAGCCGGTCATTGCTCAGCTTGGATGGCAAATTCTTCTCGCCATATGCTTTGATGCCTTTGCTGAGGCTCGGTACCACTAGATCGAACGCGAGAAAGCCTAGCGCTGGCAAGAGAAAGAATATTAGGCGAACAGCCAGCGTGCCGTAGATCTCAAGGCTCAGCGGGTCATGAGCGAAGACTAACGAGCTCCATGAGAGGTAGAAGACCAACAGACTCAAACTTGTTGATGTTCCTCCGAATATCGGCAGAGCCAGAAATGACAGTAGTGGCAGAGGCAAGGCGGCAAACCGCGTCGCTTTCGATATCACGAGCGCGTATAATCCCGAGAAGCTGTGCGGCAACACAATTGTCCTTCCTTGCAAGTAGCCATAGCTCCAGAGGACTTTGTCACGCAGTGCTTGTTGCCAAGCAGAGAGTATCGATGTCATTGCGTCGAAAGAGTATTCCCAAGCGGATGCCGCACGTTCGCCGCGATAGAGACGCGGAAACCGGCGATGTCAGCTGCAGGTCGCCAGCGACCGCTCGAAATCGAGATTTTGCGATCACGTTGGACCAGAGAGTGGATGTTCACGGATTACTCAACTCACGAGGTATGATAGGTGATGTTGAAGTGGTGCTGGGTGACCTCAAGTGAGGTTGATGACGGAGTGACGGAGGAGGCTGGCAGGTGTCGGCCTTCCGGGTGGTGTCCAGGATCCCGACAGCGTGGGCAGGCAAAAAGCCGATCGGATCGCTCGCGCCATCTCTCCCAAGAAGTTCCTGTACACATGCAATGCACTACTCAGGCTGCTGAGAGGCTTGCTACCTCTTCACCATCGATCTTGCTGCCCGGCCGACCTATTGCGGCATTGGAGCGGATGCATGGGGCCGCTCAGAATCATATGAGATCCTACTTTCACTACTGTACATTATTGTGTCGGCCTTCACCCATTACCGAGAGCGCATCAAGACGACCAAGCCACCACCAACCCACGTGTGCATCGCTTAGCAGCCCTTCTACGTGTGCGACATGACCACCGTCTCTCTCAAAGAGGGACACCCTTCTTGGTCGGCATATCGCTAAGGAGGTCATTCACCACGAGCCGCCTAGAAATAGTTCTTGACAGTACTCGGCCCGGAGACCGGCATCACCACCATCTGATATGCGCTTGCACTCAACACGACTATTGACCTGATGCAAGGCTGAAGGATCGCATTGCGGCGCCTGTATGGCAACTCCGCAAACGGCGATTGCAGATGACAATTCAAGAGGCCCGCATGGCCATGCATCGCCTCCGGGTGTTGGTTAAGTCAGCGATTAACAAATCAGCCGAGCCCGGAGTCTCGATGTAGCTAAGTCAGCTCGCCTGTTGCCCTGCTGCCATTGGGACATGCAGCTAGCAACCTTTACATGCATCCTGACCTGGCGTATTCTCCCGCCTTGGCCACGGTTTACATCATCTCTCCCCTACTCCATCCGCGACACACCACGCTAAGGTCCGAGGCTCAGTTGGAAATCATCGTTAACTGACCGCGTGCAGCAAATAGTCTTCCCATTCACCACCGCTACATGCTGCTGCCTTTCCCCTTTTCGTCCATTCAGATAACAAGGTGTGATGCTGATGACTCAGATCATGGCTATGGCTGCCTCTAGCATCTACGAGACTGTTCGAATCGACGATGACATTTTCATACCACACTATGCTGTAATCACGGAAAGGACATGCGGTCCATCCGTCCAATCATCGTGAAGGCAAGCAATATCAGTCGGCCACAGGGCATTGTTACTATACTTGTATACATTACAGACTTCTTCTGGAAGGCAAGTGATGCAACATATATAAGGGTAAGGTTTTTAATTATTCATTTTCGCCACCGAAACACTAAACCACATTCCTGCACCGACATCGCAAAACCAGCACGCATCTTTACGAGAAGCAGACTACCCGTACCCACAGTACTGTACGAGACTCACGCCAACATGCCTCCAAGGCAAGACCAGACCAAGTCGGCTGCTGCACCACGGCCAGCTCAAGTGGATACTGGATTCCGTATCACGACAACTAACGAGAACTGGCGTGGCAAGAACGACCCTGCCGAGCGTCGGCGCATACAAAATCGCCTGAACCAGAGGGCCTTTCGCGAAAGACAGCGTGCTGGTGAAGCGACCAAGAGTCCAAAAGGCGACTCGACCGGATCGAAGTCTCCTGACAACAAGCCTATCTCCGACGGCGAAGACGACGACGAGAAGGACAGAGACGACGAGGATGATGAGGAGAGTGACAGTGACGAGGATGACTCCTCCGATGAAGAGGGCGACGACGACCAAGACGACAATGAAGACGTCGCAGAGCAAAGCAATCCTGGCTCACCGCCTCCATCAGCAACTCAACCTCAGTTCACCAACCAAGTCTCACGAGCCGCTTGCTCGCCGTCGTCTCCGTCTACAGACAACCCCTGGGACGAGCTTGCGCAACTGATCAACCGCAACTTCATGCAGGCAGTCACTGCAAACGCTCAACGCCTGAGTCTCAACCTCGTCACCCTCCGCGCTGGAACCGCAGCCTCCACGCCTCGTCCTCGAAACGCAGCCAACTTACCCGCAAGCCTCAAGCCCATCGAGGTCCAGCACCAACTGCCACACGACCCCATCATCGACACGATCCCTCACCCACGCTTGCGCTTCAATATACTCCGCGCCATCGCCACAGGAAATCTCGACGCCTCCCGCTTCTCCGCTTGTCTGCGTCGCTCAGGCGCCGTAGTCAACGTTCAAGGCGAGCCTCGCCGCAGCGGCTTGGTCGTGTGGAATCACCCCGATCAGCTCGCGAGCTGGGAACTCAGCGAGGCCTTTGTCTTGCTCTGGGGCTTCCTGCTCGAAGGATGTGAGGATTTTGTCGTCGCGACGAATGTCTGGCGGATTCGGAGGGGTGAGAAGAGTCTTGTCGTTTCGCCCAAAGCCGGTGGGCGGTGAGAGGTGAGGATGTGATTCCTGTTACCTTCGCTTCTGTTCTACCCGTCCATGTTGTTTCACACTACGTTCTACTTTTTGTAAGTGCTTTTGGGGTCCCTTCGATTTCTTTCATTCGTGCGATTGATCGCATCACTTTGGGCATAGACGGGGTTTCAAGGTTCTCTCGTCAACTGCCACATCTCACGGCTGCATGATATTTACATTTATTTTCTCTTCCAGATTTCTATTTTATTTTGGGACTTTTGGGGTGGCGATGTTTTGGAGTCTTCGATACCACTTTGTTTGATCTGATCAGCGTTTTGCGTACAGTCGCTACATACTAAATAGAGGATCATCATGATATATTGTCAAAAACAACGGCTTTCCTTTCACCACCAATTCCCACTCACTCTACAAGAATGAGGTCGAAAAGCACTCAACGGATGGAATGATGTGCTCAGGTGGGCGAGGTGTTCACGGCTGCAACGCGGCGGAAGTGGCAGCTGATGTTGAACAAGATTCCGCCCGATAACAGCCAAATTACGACATAGATTCTTGACCATATTAGTAGATGTTTAAAAAGGGTTGAGGGCAACGACCTTGAATCGTCAAAAAAACAGTTCTCCAAAGATGCTGACACGAAGACTCGAACCACCGACACTGTTTTGTTGTAGTCTCTGGCTTCCGACGACCGGCGTACCTTCCGCGCCAAGCTTCGCGAGCGAGCAACCTCCGCTGCAGCAACCTCATCGCATACCAGACCAGCTACGAGCCAGCGCTCAGAGCAGTCGCAAACCCGACACACCTCAACACCTCACCCTCTCACCTCTCCGCTCACAACAGGGAGATCCATCGCACGCCATGTCTCTCCTCCGCACATCTCGCATCATCAGCTCCGCGCGCGGGCAGCTCCAGATCGTCCCCCGCATGACCGCGCCTTCAATACAGCAGCGCCAGATCTCCTCGACACCCGCACGCCGCGGCGGCGACGCGCACGGCGACCACTACGACCCGCCGACCGGCTGGCTTTGGGGCATCAAGCCCGGCGAGAAGCCCGAGAAGGAGGGCTGGGAGAACATCTTCTACTACGGCTTCTTCGGCAGCGTTGTCTTTGGCATTGTTGGCTACTGGTTCAAGCCGGACACCAGGTAGGTTGATTGGGAGTGCTTGGGGGCGAACTGTGTCCTGGCGCACTAAAACGGAGGTGCTGACGTTTCTTTCCTTACAGCATTCAGACTTGGGCTCTTGAGGAGGCCCGGAGACGCCTGGAAGCCGAGGGCATTCTGGAGGACCCCGAGAAGAAGCAATAGATGGACAACACAATGACAGGGATGCAGTGGGGAGGATGAATAGAAATATTGTGTGGAGATACAGGCCTAGGGAGGTTGTCGAACCTGCTATTGACTGCTTTGTACATATTCACACATCGACAGCGATAGACGCGGCTGGGCCTTGAGAGTGGCGTTTCTGGCTTACCAATGTTACTTTTTGAACAATCGTATGGCTTCAATGGACTTGGTAAGAGGCTTTGCTGTTGGATCACAATACCCAGGTAAGCTGTGCCTCTGTGCTTTACCTAGCGACCTCGGCAAAGGGACATTGAATTTGAGCCATCTACATGTCTCAAACCTCACTTCTGATATGCAGTGAATGCATCGTACCAGTAAGCGTCCTTCTAGCTTCACCACTGGGAAGTGCCGTAGGCTGCCGCTGACCGAGCCTTCCTGCAGGTTAGTCCTTCGGGTCGCGATGTCCGCGTTCACTTGTGAAACAACACTGTATTTATGACTAGGCACTACACCAAGATCTTCTGAACAAAGTTGCGCATAACCAAAGATTACTACAAAGGGCTTCCCGGCAGCTTGTGCGCAACTCGCATTGCATCACGCATAACCTAACGAGCTAGTATCACTCGCCGGCTAGCATGTGCTGCTTCGGATTCGCACATCACGGCTGCGGTCACGTGCACAAGTGGTTCATCCGCTGCTTTGAAGCAAAGCGCCTCAACAGTCCCCAGTGCACGTTGAAAGCCTTTCCCAGCTGGGAATACCCAGAGCGGCACTCCTGTCCCGAGTGTCGAGCAAAGAGGAGTGCCGACACGGACGAAATTCTTCGCTCACAAGGCCGCAAGATCATCAAGCTCGAGAAACCTCTCAAGATGGAAGACGCCTCCTCAACGCAATCTTTTCCTATTGCACCTATTCGCCACGCCTCCGCAACTTCACAGCCTCAGCCGCAACGCAACAACAGCATTGCTGGCAATCTCGCTCGCCACGAAGTCGCTCCAACTTCGCAGACTGCCACGCCCACTCAGGATCTTAGCAATTTCACACCAGCCGCAGCAGATCTAGCAGCGTGGATCCCGCCATCTCGTCGATACCAACAAACCACCTTGAATTCCCTTTCAAGCTCTCCGCCACTTGACCCCGCCCCCGATCCTTCATCAACCCTTTCTTCGGACACGTTTCCTTTCCAGACTTCTCCGCTGCTGGGCTCTAAGGCGCCGAATCCGTATCCCTTCTTCGACCCGCAGTCAAGCAAGGGTGCCGAGTATGATGAAGCCGAGTTCGAGGCGCTGCTTCGAAGTCAGCTTTGAAGATCACATTACCGCGATCAATGGGCTTTCCAGCGCATTCTCACGCTTAGCACGCAAGGTACCAAAGAGGATTACGACATTTGGTTTTCTTTGTTTTGCCGTTCACTTTTTGGTATTGAAAGCGGTCAAGTGCGGTCCGGATGAAGTTTGGCAGCGCATTCAATTGGAGGAAGCACCTTCTGATTACGGAATATCGAGTGCCAGCGCGAGGTGACGCCGATCAAGGAGGTTGTATGCATGGTTGCATGGTTGCATTGAAGATGTTGGTCATACATGGGAGTTTCCAATGAATGCAAGCAAACACCGCTAATAGCTTTGACGTTGAATGGAAAAGTTCTTCCTGCTATCAAGCATGGATTCCCTGCATGGATATTTCATCCGGCCGATTCCCACTCGAGCATGAATGCCATGATCAAACAAGTGTTAACATAATGAGAAACAATGTCACCTTTGTCATCAATTAGCAATAATTGGTCAGGGGATATGGTCTAGCGGTATGACATCTTCTTAGCACTGTACATTAACCCCGTACGAGCTGAGTGGAGAAGGTTCCCGGTTCGACTCCGGGTTTCTCCATGAGCCTCATCTCCGGATGAGTCCATCTTTTGTTTTTGACCACATGCCATTCAATAGGTTGTCATCCGTGATTTTCCTTTTTCGCCTAGTCAAGCTACCTCCTTTCAGTTGTGACAAAGCGCGACTGGTCGCCAACGGAAGGAGTGAAGGGGCTCTGCGATCTTGTGATGCTCTTGATAAATGCAGAGGGTCATAAATGACTTATTGATCGGCTATGCCATGCCTTTCTCAAGCAGTACCTCCTACTATTGCGGTTTTTGCTCATCGAGAGCTCAGTTGACCGCCGGGGACGATTTCTCAGCCGCGCTGGACTTTGCAGGATGTAACAGATTCGTCAAATGTCGTCTGAATGAGCCCTCGATAGAATTATGAGGGAGCGTCTGCTCTGTTACCACCGACGGACGAACGATCACAGGAGAAGCTCATGCCGAAGCTTAGCTGTTGTGAGTATCAATTTCTTATCACTCGGGCGGAGGACGTTCTAAGAGACTGACGACTATCAAACGATGTGAAAGTTCCCATGTGAAGTGGAGTGCAGCAGTCAGACGGAATCCAAGCGATCAAAATTGGAGCCGGCAGTCCTTCTCAGCATTACGAACGGAAGATGCTCACATCTCCGGCGGTTTCTATATCGATGCTCATCTCCATCACTTGATGACTTTCATACATGTCTTTCTTCTCACACCAAGCTGTCAATTATTGCAGCACGAAGAGGTCTGAAGATCTCCCACATGCTTCAGTCATGGGCTCGAGAATAAACAACGGCTCAGAGTTGAATTTGTTCGATCCAAGTCTTCGGCTTCCCATCGACGTTGATAATTTCCGTCAACGCTCAGTCCCACATTATGCCGTCGATATCTTTGTGCTAGATCTATGTCCGATTTCCTATTCGATCAAGCGCTCTCTGCAATAGATCAGTCGGTTATAAGGCATGTGTGCTCTTCCTTGGCGTACGGAGTTGTGGTGTGGTTGCGATTCAAAGGCCAAAATAAAGACATGTAGGGAAGGCATATCCTTCGAATTGTGTTTCATCTTTTTTGACGATACGCTACACTCTTTTATTACAAATTTTTTTCTATTTAATCATTTGATCCTAATAATGCGTTTCTCTGTCGCTCTTCTGATCGCCCTCTGCGGAATCGCAGTTGAGACAAGGCCGACCACCTCTCCAAACACGGATGTAAGTCTGCCTAAATAATTCTGCACGTACAAACAAGGTCTGAAGCTAAGACAACACCATCCAGGTCGATAACGCTCACGCCGTCAGACATAATAAAGACTTTGTCACCCGCAGTCTTCTAGACTCTCTTCACAAGAACAAAATAAGCTCACCGGGCAATGGGGCCGGCAACACCACCGAATCCAGACATGGAGACGATATCATTACCACTACCAATTCGGGCGGCGCGACGAACGACAGGACTGGATTCCGCTGGCATCCTGCGTCCAATGCAACGACGTCTGGATAGAAATAGAGATACCCAACCAGGCCTCGTGTTGACTGGCCCCTATGTCGATCATTAACATGTCGATCACTGCCATCCTAGGCCGTAATCAGCATTTTGCGATCTGAAGCGTATTCGTCCGCGCGTTCGTTAACAACTACTCTCTTCCGGACGCTTTTCTCATTCTACCGCCTTAATCAACTAATTATCCGACCAAGTCATTCTCTTACACCACGCTCGTTATTTTAATCAAAATGCGCTTTTCTTTCACTTTCGCCTTGGCGCTTGCCAGCGCCGCTGTCCAGGCTCTGCCCGTTACGAACTCGGAGGTACGCAAGGATCCCCCAACGCCTTTTGGCCCGCTCGCATGCATCTGAAGAACGCTGACACCGAACCCACAGAGCAGCGTTGGGCAGATTACCGATGCGCTTGACGTGAAGAATGACCCCATTGCTGCCCTCGCAAAGAGGCAGGAAGACACCAAGGAAACCAAAGACGGCAACAACGTCGTCACCACCTCCAAGTCTGAGGGAACCACGAACAACAAACTTGGATACAGCTGGCATGCTGCCCAGCTTGGCGACGCGCTCGTCAAGAGACAAGACGGCGAGGACACCAAGGAGGTCAAGGATGGGGACAAGATGGTCACGATCTCCAAGTCTGAGGGAGTGACCGATGACAAGACCGGCTACAGCTGGCGTGCGGCGCAATTGCTCGAGTAAATTTTCTGGCTCGGAAGCTTGTTCAGACAAGGCTTTATTTTGAGCCTGGTCGTTTTAGAGTCGCGAAAGACGACTTGGGAGATGTGTCTCATCTCTGCATAATGCGACATTTGCGTTCTTCACCCTTATATACCTCCATTGTGTTTCTACCTTTCAATCAAAGACGGTTTACATAGCTTGACTATTTTCGGATAATGATCCACATATCATCGCAGTCTGTAGCATTAGAAGTGAAATGGCACAAGTATTTGCGCAAGAAGGGAGAATAAGTGACAACTGAGTGAAAATTGTATCTGTAATAATCTATCTGTATAGTGGTGGGGTATCAAAAGGTCTATGGTCTAATGTTTAGAGTCGCCCTGACTCTATCCTGGATCTCATCGCTCAACTCGTGTCAACAGACTTTGTTTCAAAACTCGAACAACTCCCATGTCTTGCTCGTATCAGCAGTGGCCGCGGTAAACACATGCTTCCGGCCTTGAGCATCCGCAACAGCATCTTGCTCGAATCGCATATCTGTCAGCTGACCCTCAACAGTGCCCAAGCAGATGGGCACACCTCCAATTTTGAAATCAGGCTTAGCCGTTGTCTCCTCGAAATCGTCATGCTTCGTCGAGATGCGACGCTTACGCTCCCCTTGATCCGCCTCCAGGCGATTGAGGAACGATGCGAGGCTGGCCCATTTGCCCTCTTTCTGTCGCAACTTCGAGGCTATGGTCTCAGTCATCTGCGCCTCTGTTGGCACGCGGTAGGCGTACACTTGTGCCAACGGCAAGGGGCGAACGCGCTTCTTGTCATTCTCAGCCAGAACGAGCAGGTTGGCCTTGGGGGCCAGAGCGAACGAAGGGTGATGCTCATGCGCTGAAGGCATGTTCTCCCATAGACCAAAGCCCGTCCCGGCGTTCTTGAGGCAGTGCAGGGTATAATCCCAGGCAGAAAGGAAAGATTCAAGTCTGGAGAGGACGGTCACGGATGAGGGCTCGGCCGCCAGAACTTTCGTGTTATCGAGGACTGAGGTTCGGATGTGGCCGAGAATGTAGTGGCTGCTGTTTCCGCCGCCGTGTCGCTGAGCTGCGAAGAGATAGCCGCTGTGGAAGGACTTCAACAGCTGTAGGCCAGAGAGTCGTGCAGTTTGGTCAGACGTGCCGTCTTCGCCAGACATGCTGATCACATGCGAGTCCAGTAACGTATGTCTCAGCCCACTCTTGCTCTTCCAATGATCCATGTCCGCCTTTGCGTCGCTCTTCATGTCCGCAGGTGGTGCACCGCAATACAACACCGCACCCTTGCCGCTAAGTCGTACCCGGAGAACGTGATCATTCTGCTCAAAGTCCAGTCCACAAATGTAATGTCCTGAGGCTGAGGTGATATATTGATTGACTGTGAAGCTGTCGGCATCCGCAAGCAAATCGTAGATCTGGATTGTTCGTTCTTGAGCGATCGCGAGCAGTGTACCATCAGATGACAGCGCCAGGTCATGGTTCGCCGGGGGCGAGATCTTCAACCACGGGCCACTGCCCACCGTCTCTTTCAAATCGTTGATCGGTCGGGTCGAGAGAAGCTTGGAAGGTGTCGAGGAAGTGTCGTAGAGAGCGATTTGGCGGTCGTTGAGCGTGACAGTTCGAGAACCGTTGGTCGTCGAGCAGATTCGGGGCCCTGACTGGAAGCCCTGTTGGTGGGGAGTTTCCATGCTCCCTGGTGAGTCCGGTTCACGCTTTACTTGCATGCCCAGCATGAGCGTGCGCGATGCATTGTTGAAGAGGTTTAGGAGCTCGCCGGCGCTCGATTGGCGAGCGTTTGGTTGAGGAAGAATGGGCAACTTTCGAAGCTGCTTCTCTAGGGTGACAGAGTCTTGAGATGCAAAGTGCCAGTAGCGGCAGACACTTCTTGCGGCGTAGAAAGATCTTGCGTCGAGGCATGAGAAGATTTGTTGCTGAAGTTCCAGAGGTAAGCTGGTGGCAGCAATGGCCGTCTGCTTGACTGAATGCACACGGTGCAACTCCATGGTAACGATGTGGTGTGATGAGATGAGCAATTACGCTCTAAGGTGCTGGCAAAAATAACAAAACAAAAGTAAGGAAATACGAAAGACGAACATGCAAAGGGCGCGATGAGTACTTAGACCTCATCCCATTGTTTCGCATCGGAACGAAGAAAAATTAGAAACCCCTAACTTCTCCCATCTCCCCAGAAGACCCCATGGCATCATCAAGGTGGCACGACGGCCAATCCCTATGGTCGATCCGCCCGGGCGGTCTGACGCGAGGGTGCAGAAGAGCCAGAGTGATGACATGAGCCACGAGAACGAATGAGACGTGTTGAGCGCACGGCCGTCCTCAGCGGAAGGCCCTCGCGGCCTTCTAGAAAAACAGAAATAATCGCCAGAAGTTAAATCGCGCGCTGTACCAAGGCGGTCGGATCGTCCGGCCAGCAAAGCACCGTTCTTGGGTGTGCGCTTTCATGCAGAAAATCGCGATTCAGGCGGTGGATTGAGGGTAGACAAGACGGTCTAAAGAATAGCTGTCCTCGAAAGTCGTTGTTCCCATAGCCCTGCGTTGGCGGTGTATAATTCCTGTACGGTCGCAAATTGATTGCAATCAAGCACCGTCGCAAACCGATCCTTTAGTTTCGCCTCAAAGAACGGATGACAGTAGCTGTACCGAAGTACCTGAGCCTCTCCCAGTAGGATGCCAGCAGCCAGCCTGCCAGCTTTGCCAGGAACACTTTATCTAGGTTTCGTTTCGGGTAAGCGTGAATTAGGTTGCCTCGCGGGCGTGGCGGGTCCTTTGCGGCTCGCGAAGTAGACTTTGGATGTTTCCCATATCTGCCTCGGTGTGATGAATAGGCAAAGAGCTTGGTGCATCTTACACGCCGCTCCGAAGCTGCGTATCTGCATATTGACCTGGAATTGCGATGCCTGGAGATTCTGAAGAAATCTTGACGTTCAGGGATTCGTCGCATTTGGCTGGTCGTAGTTTGGCAGTCTCCGCCAGCAACAAGCACATCTCGTGTCGCCATCCAAATTCTGCGTTCGCACCAAAGTCCATATGCTGGAGAAGGCAGGTGAAAGTGGTCTTGACAGTCTTTCCAGAGAATGTTTCACAACATGTTCTTGAAGCGGTCTTTCTACATTTTGCCGTGCATCCGGCGATGATTTCTTCGCGAGAAAGTACCCGCCTGAGTTTGAACTTACGAGGGGCAACCAATACGGGAGAACACATTTTCGCTGGCTTCAACATCTTCTTTAACGAGTGCATAAACTACTGCATGACCGTATCGCCCCACCACGAAACTGCGTTGACCCAAAGCCAGGTTCCAGGACCGCCCCCTTGATATCCTTCCCAGAAAAATAAACCACCCCCTCAACACGGAGTGAGCTCCCACGGTCTCATTTGACAAAGAGGTGAAAGCTCGCCTTTAAACCTCCTTACCCGTGGCAGAAAGAGGACCGTTGCCGTCGTCGATTGGGCAGCCGCCTCCATCGGACTCGAATTCAATCACGCAAGAAGCATCCATACCGATAGAAATACCGATGAATGTGGTGTCTTTCTGCCCATCACCCTCTCCAAGAAGGTTTCCATCGGCATCCTTCACGGCGCAGCTGTCCGGAAGGCCTCCGAAGTCAGATTCGCAGTGGAATCTGAACTGGCTGTCCCAGCAATCACCCTCAATGGCGAACTCGCGGCCGCCGCCGGTATTGAAGCATGGGCTGTAGCCGTAGGGGTTGTCCTCTTCGTAGATGGCTTCGCCGTCGTCGCGGAGGATGGCGAAGCCGGTGCTGTAGCCAGAGCCACCTCCGTTTCCTTTCGGTCCGGTGATTGTGCTGAATGTTCCAGAAGACCAGACGACTCTCAGGTGCTCAGCTTGAGCGGTTGCTGCAGAAGCCACGAGGGCAAGAAAGATGCTTTGTAATGAAGGCATTGTGATGAAGTCGGGCGGTGTATGTTATGTCGATGAGTGTTGTTTTGGAAGTTGTACATCTCAGCCAGAGGTCGACTTTGCTGGTCATTTTATACCTGCTCAGGTTGCCTCGTTGCACACAGTCTTCTGCATGATATCACCTCAGAATGGCAGACTGGTGCCTGTTCGTGGTGCTAGATGTTCTGTGCTTGTGAAGCAGAATCCTTCGCGTCTTTGCCATGGCTCTACAATTGTTAAAATACGAGCAATGCAAGGGAAGTCGAATGATGATGAGCGAAAACAATGAACGAAAATCCTTTTGCGGGTATCCACGAGGCCGTGTCCGGGGCAGCACGGCCTCTTGTGTTGGAGAAGGATGGAGAGAGTGGACTTTTATGACGGTAAGTATGAAATTGATAAGAAGAGCTGAACAGCATTGGGCATAGGGCAAAGCATTCGGTGAGTTTCCGCTGCGCAGCGCCAAGGCTGTTGTCCTACTGAGCTGAAAGAAGTCCAGGGGTGATCGACTACTATCCACGATCAAGTACGCAACCGCAGTTCGCTTCGGGTGACAAATGCCATGTAGAAATGTTCCTTCTTCCGCATTGGGACAGCCGGTGAGTGAAGGTATGAGCGAGATTTCAGGGTCCACTGGTGAAGGACAGCAGTATGACCAGAGTCACTCCAAAGATCGAACGAGTGATCGCCACTCAGCGCAGGCTATGATATAAACATACGCCTTGATACCTGCTATCTCAGGGCAGTCCCACAATTCTCATGAGAACCCTGCAAGGAGAACAGAATCATGCCTCGTCACCGCGTGTCGAGTTGGTCTCAATGACCTGCCTCGTCCTCAGATCGTACTGATCGCCAGACTTCAAAAAGTAGAATCTCGCGTCAGGCGATGGCAGCTGTCGTTCCCAACTTCCTTCTCTGCTCCAAAAACCTCCATCGTAGATCAGCGCATAGGTGCTTCCAATCACCTCAGCCCGGTTCTGTTGCACAACCAAAGCCGTGTTCTCGTCGATGGAAAGTCCCAAGAGCTCCGGATATGTCTTTGTAATCTCGAACATGTCAAAATGGCGGTTCCTCACCAAGACATGCTGATCGATCGCTGTGTTCTTCAAGTACCCGAAGCCAACGGTGTGATCGCCAATCATAATTGTGTTGCTTGCAGTGTCTCCTCTCGCCAGGAAGCTGCCCATTATGCTGGCGCCTGCACTCGATCCAGAGATGACACCTCCCCGGTCCAATACAGCTTGGAAGGCCGCTTCAGTCTTGGTGCCAGAGTACGCATCCACGAGTCGCCACTGCCTGCCGCCACCGAAGAAGATTCCTTTAGCCTCCAGTAGAGGTGCAACAAACTCGTCGGTGTCCGCAACAGCCGGATCATACGTGTGAAGAACGGTTACATTCTTTGCACCTAGCTGGCGGAGGGTGACCGCAGAAGAGAAGTTGGAGCCATATTCAGGTTCGCCGCCTGCTGTCGGAATCACGACGATGGGTGCTTCGTCTCCGCCGGCGAGGGAAATGATGCGTTGCCAAATTTCTTCGCTTTGCAGGTTACCGCCAACAATGACAAGGTATCCATTTTCCGGGCCGACAAAGTCGGAGTTGTCATTTCCAGAGTCACGATTAGTGAGCGGAGTCGCAAGCGCTGTAATTGTCACGAAGGCTGTAGTAAGACAATGTGTGAAACGCATCGTTGATGTCCAGTAGATATGGACGATAATGTTGGTCCATGTCGCAACTTATACCTTTATAATATCACGAAGGCCAAGCTGTGTATCGCATCATCCGAAATCTTCTCTTGCCAACGCAGTCGAGTACTCACCTGCCTAATGCAGAAGGCGTATGCAAATCTTCAATCCAGAAGCACAGCGTTCCACGGCTTACCATTTCCGCGTTGAAACGGACATTGAGCGATTGACTGCAAGAACGCAGCAGGCATCTCGCAAAGAATACGATGGAGCATCCAAGCCATTGCAATATGAGCGATACTCGTCGTATAACTTACTCAGAACCTTGGATTGTTTCGATAATGCGTGATCGGACCAGTCCAGCGAAGCTATTGCATCCTGAATTCCTAATCCCGGGGTGTCTCATTAGCTCGAACAGGCGTGGGCGGAAACTGTCAATACTTGACAGCCACGCGTCTGCAAAAACGTGTCGCTGGTTTCAGAAGTGAAGACGGCCAGAACATGCCAAGCTCCAGAGCCGACAGCCGTTCTCTGCGTTGGATGTCGCAATGATCAACTCCAACGGTCCTTATAGAGACCCCGCGCCGTGAGATCTTTGTCGTGGCTTGCTCCATTTCTCACCGAGGACATTCGTCTCCTGTCAAGAGTGTGTTGCGAATTCTGCCACTTGCTCACATGCTCCGTGGGTAAGCGAAGTGAAGTAGGGCATTGTTGCACTTCACAGCCTCTCCTTCCCGCTCGTCTCAATGCTTCCTTGGTAAGTCCAGAGCGATCTTGAATTGGATGTTACTGACGCCGGCGAGTCAGATCTTCCCGTGATGCAGAGACGGTTTCTCGACGATGGTGAAGGCCTTGGCGGAGGGGGAAGTGCAGCCGAATGGAAAGTTCGACGCTATCGTGAAGGGCGCACACCAACCGCGGCGGGGCGCGGAATGAAGCGAAGACCCGAGATTGTGCCAGCTGGGCCGCGAGCGAGATCGCACAAGTCCGCGATTTCACCGCTTCCGTGCTTTGGCCGCTGATTCAGTAGTCGCTGTGATGCCGACCCAACTGCAGGAACCCTCACTTCTACTGAAGGCCCTAGGAAAGTCTGCGCCCCTGAAGGCGTGGAGGGGCGAATCACCGTTTTGAAGATGGCTCAGATTATTGACAAGCCGGTCCACCCCATGGGCGGAAGGAATGGGTATGCACAGTAGTGCAGTCTTCTACCAGAAAATGAGGCCGAGCTGACGAGCCTGTGGCCGGCCCCATGGAAACTCATGAGATCAAGAGGGAAAAATTCCCGGCGGCTCATCAATATGTACCGCGTCTTGCCCTCGTGGACTTGTGCCTTTTGCATCTCGAATCACTCGCAAAGCATCTTGTTATTCCAGTTTCCTCCCCTCCTTCGCTGGCCGACGCCGCACGATCACCAATCGCTGCTGGTTTGATGGACTCGGCAGCAACTTCTTTCTTTTGACATAGACAACAATACGCGAAACTACCCTTACCTCCTCTCATCCAACGCTTCCAGGAACACACACTGAACGACGGAAATACTGGACCGGTCCCACGAACATCAACGCCCAACCTCCGGATGTTAGCCCAGATCGCAAGCCCACAGGCCAGCCCATAGGCCATTCCACAAGCAACAGCCCATTGCACCAATCCCATTCTCCAGAGCCCTCATTCGACCACCATTACCCTTTGCGCCCCTCCCAAAGCACCCATCCCTGAAGCGACAAACCCATTGCATCTGAACCAAAGTCCAATATCTCCCCATTCGAGATAATACCCATTGCGCCTACCCCACGGACTGTCATGCCAGCTATGTTGGCATTCAAAGTGGAATCATGGATCTGGTACGGCATCGTACTGTTTATCGCCTTCAGCCGATTGTACGTATCGAGAACGCCAACCCACCGATCAGCATCCGGCCTTGCGAATACTAATGCTTTGAGATTGAAGCGTGTCACGACGTATGGCTCTCGGTTCATTTGCAAAGTTTGAAGCCGACGAGTATGTTATGTGTGCTATCCTATGCTTCTTTACGGTCCTGATCGCCACCATCAACATTGTCGAGAGCACCTCTTCCAACCTTCTTCCGCCCGGATACGACGTCGAACACATGACGCAGGAAGACATCGACGAACGGACTCTCGGGAGCAAACTCATCCTTGTCGTTGAAAACTGCCAGATGCTGGTGATCTGGGGAACGAAAGCATGCCTCCTTATCATGTACCTCCGCTTCACGACTCTTATAAAGGAGGGCATCGCTATCAAGATCATCGCCGCCTACGTGGCAATTTCTTATGTTGTGATGGAAATCCTCTATCTGGGAGTCTGGTGCCGACCCTTTCATAACTACTGGTACGATCAATTCAGTCTTTACGCTTGAAGCCAGGCACTGATTTGAAGCACAGGGCGGTCCCAACACCCAATCCTCAGTGCGACACTGCTATCAACCACCTGATCACGAATGCGGTCTTCAATATCTCCTCGGACGTTCTGATGCTAGCCCTCGGTGTCCCGATGTTTATTCGCATCCAGATACCCTTGTCCAAGAAGATCCCACTCGTAGGCGTCTTCAGTCTGGGCATCTTTGTCATCATCGCAGCAGTCTTGAATAAGTACTACTCGTTCACTGCTCCATTTGATGATGCTTGGGTGTACTGGTATGTTCGGGAAAGCGCCACGGCTGTCATTGTCGCCAACTTGCCATTCGTATGGCTGCTGTACCGCAAGTTATTCGGCATCAAATCTATCAGCGTCACCGGCAGCAAAAGCAGAAGCAAAAGTGGCCAAAACACAATCTCGCTTCGCTCCAGGACGGAGTCAAAGGTGCCAACCAGACCGGCACGGGGACGCAAAGGTTCAGACGACAGCGAGATGGCCTTCGAACTGGGGAAGTCGTATCACGAAATCACTACAACAATCACAGCTGGAGACAGTCGCCGAAGAAGTTTGGAGGATAAATCCAGTCGTGAGCCTTCTCCAGCTCAGGTGGTTGGGCTGTCCCAAGGACAAATTCACGTGTCTCGCGAAACGAACGTCTCGCGAGTTCAGCGTATGGAGACAGACAATCTGCAAGACAAGAAGTCGGCGGGCTCGTTCGTATAATATCAGGTGGTTTAGCCCAAAGTTCAGCATCTTTCCACGGCGTATGATGGTCCTTACCGCAACTCTAGCTAGCCATTCGACATGAGACCCATGCGAAATAGAGTTTTCGCCGACAAAAGGTGCCATCTCACCTCCCCGAAGTCAAAGCATAGACGTCCGTAAGCTCATAGAACTGCCGGAGTATGAAGTCTTCCTAAGCCTGAGGCTCAGGCCTTGTGGTGTACCGAGTAAGACCTGGTGTATGCGGCGGCAGCATCCGTGAAGACGTAGTGCAATGCAGGGACCCGTACTTCCTTACATACTTGGTGCGAAGGAAACACCTATCGAAGTGCAGCACTCTGAAGGCCGTGGATAAAATAAAACACCGAGAACCAGGTCAAGCTCCCTAAATTGGTTGATGTGCCGAATCTGCCGGACCGACGGATTTAGGTCCGCCAAATCTCGATATTCTCAATTCTCGATTGTCGACGTCAGGGACGGCTTGAGAATCCGATCTCCCGCATCCCAGTGCAGATCGCCTTTGATCGCTTCAGGCTTGATCGCTATGATGGCCTCGCGAAGATCTGGAGATGAATCCGCTCTGACGCGATGATTTGCGAATTTGCAATAGACGCGTTTGCAAAGCTGCATCATTAATTTCCAAATCTTCGATACAAGAGTTGACTTGCCATCCCTTGCCCCGTTCAATCCATCACAGGATGCTCATCCAACACCTCCTACCATTCTACGCCCTCAGGCTGGCGTCTGGATTTGACCTCTTCAGTAATTCCTTCGGCGTACCTGGCATTAATGCCACTTACGATTATGTGGTCGTCGGTGGTGGCACTGCGGGACTCACTACTGCTGCACGTCTTGCTGAGGACAAGGATGTCTCTGTAGCAGTCTTAGAAGCCGGTGGCTTCTATCAGGTAGAGAACGGTAATGGAAGGTCAGGCATATCGCTCATAACCAGCCTTTTCTTTGCGACACGATCTGTTGACATCCTTTCAGTGTTATCCCAGGGCTGTGCACGACTCAATTTGTTGGAGCGGACCCAGACGATTCGCAACCACTGATCGATTGGGGCTTTGAGACGGTGCCGCAAGCTGGTCTTGATGGCCGAATAACAAGCTACGCTCGTGGCAAGACATTGGGAGGATCTTCCGCAAGAAACTACATGGCCTATCACCAAGCTACGAATGGAGCTTATGAGCGATGGGCCGATGAGGTCGGAGATGACAGCTACTCTCATGAAAACCTCCAGGAATACTTTCAACGCTCCGTCAACTTGACACTTCCGAATGCCCTCGTCAGAAGGCCCAATGCAAGTGTGGACTACCATTCCGAGTATACCGATGAGGCTGATGAATATCATCGGCCTCTGCACCTTTCTTGGCCGCATTGGGCAGATGCTTTGTCAACATGGTCAGCAAAGGCGTTCCAGGCCGTGGGTATGTCGAAGAACCCATTGGGCTTTGAAAGCGGCATGCTCGATGGCTTCTTCTACAACCCTGCTACCGTCGATCCTACGACGCAGCATCGCTCATCGTCCCAGACTAGCTTTCTCGACTACGCCATGCAGACAAGTTCCCTCAAAGTGTACACACGGACTCTGGCGCGGCAGATCTTGTTCACAAGTAACAGAACGGCTGAAGGTGTCCTCGTCCAGACTGGTGGCAAGAATTTCACTCTACGTGCCAACAAGGAAGTTATTCTTTCTGCCGGGACATTTCAGTCCCCTCAATTGCTGATGGTCTCTGGCATCGGACCACGCGAGACTCTTCAACAGCACGGCATTCCAGTCATCGCACACTTGCCCGGCGTGGGTCAGAACCTGCAAGATCAACCTTTCTTTGGTGTACAGAATCGCGTCTCGGTACCCACGTCCTCGATGTCGTTGAACGATCCAGAATATGCAGCAGCAGCCGCCATGGCCTACTTGGCGAATGGGACGGGACCTCTCGCAGGTCCGCCAGGCATTTTGGCGTTTGAGAGGATTTCTGAAAGCCAGCCGCACCTCCTAACAAATGCGACGCTCGAATCTCTCCAGGCATACCCCCAAGATTGGCCGCAAGTCGAGTATCTGACACAAAATGGCGCATCCGGATATAACCGCAACTATCGTAGTGCCGACCCGGAAGACGGCTACAACTATGCCACGATATCAGTCGTCGTGGTGTCTCCCTTCTCAAGAGGGAATGTCACCATCTCGTCAAACGACGCTTCAGTCCAGCCAATCATCAACCCCAATTGGCTCACCGCGCCTGAAGATGTTGATATTGCAGTGTCCGGCTTCAGGCGGGTTCGGGAGCTGTGGAGTAACATCAATGTCACTATTGGAGAGGAGTATCTACCTGGACCGAACGTCACTACTGATGACCAGATCATTGACTTCATGCGTCAATCGGCTTTCACACTCTACCATGCTGCTTCGACCTGCAAGATGGGCAGGTCAGAAGATGCTCTGGCTGTTGTGGATCCTCAAGCTCGAGTCTATGGCGTCCATGGTCTCAGGGTGGTAGACGCATCTGCATTCCCATTCCTGCCCCCGGGTCACCCGCAAGCCACAGTGTACATGCTTGCAGAAAAGATTGCAGAACACATCCGAGGCCAGAGCTGATGACTCGTCCCAATGGAACCTTTGAGCGCTCCTATGTAGAACTAGTGTGTAGGCCGAAAGGATATTTGGTACAGAGTTACATTTGTAGAGGCTTGTGGTCTATTTCATAAACGCAGTCTAAGGAGTACGATTATATACCCGAAAAGGCGTTCCCAGAAGCTTTGCCTTGACTTGCAGAGCTATGAATCGAGAAAAGAATCTTCCCTGACCCAAGGCTCCGCCGGTAACCCAGAACGCTGCATCTTGTTACTGTTAGAATGAATGAAAGGAATGGGGACAAGCTTTGGACTTACGACTAGTTGGTTTATAAAGCCCTTTGATCTCGCCCTCCTCGTCAATTCCCTCCGTATGCTCAAGTTGTGCAGCCATGCCTGGTCCAAAAAGACGGGAGAACTCTGGATTCATCTCGTTTTCGAAGCCAGTAGCCATTACGACAACATCCGCATTCAAGACCTCGCCGTCTTGAAAGATCAGACCCCTGTCACAAAACTTTGGAGGTATAGGGTGTGATTTAACTTGAACCTGTTCCGCCATCAGTCGTGAATTCAAACTTGCAGTGACCGTCTGGAAGAAGTTTACCTTGCCAGTTGCGATGTTCTTCATACCTCCAACGTCCATGTAATGGCCACCTCGCCTGACGAGTAGAGCATGCAGCAGGTCGCTGTCGCGATCGACACTAAACCCAGCCCTCTCATAGTCGTCGAAATCATCCGGATCATCCTTTTGCATGCCTTCTAACGCTCTGATCATGACCAGTCGTGATACTGCCGAAGGACCGGTTGAGATCTTCTGATCAGCAACTGCGGTGTCAAAATTCTCGTTGTAAACTTTCCTGGTGATAGCCGAATAATGTTTCGTGTTGACAATGAGTGTTGGTGACCTCTGGACCATACAAACAGAGGCCACATTCGCAGCCAGCATATCTTCTGCAACATCATGAGCAGTGTTGGCAGAGCCTATTACGACTGCTCGCTTTCCTGACCATGCCGATGCATCTCGGTAGTCATTGGAGTGCATCACCACTCCCTCAAAACTATCGCGATTGTCGAAGGAAGGCATCTTTGGAATGCTACATCCAACGCCGGCTGCGTAGATGAAGTAGCGGGTCATTATCGTCTCAGAGGCTGAAGAAGCTCCTCGTTGAAGTGTCACTTGCCAAATATTGGTTTCCTTGTTCCAGCAGGCTGAAACAATTTCAGCGCCTGACCAAACATTGATATTGTAGCGTGAAACCCAAGCCTCGTATCCTTCCGCTAACTGATCTTTCGTCAGGAATTCATTGGGGTAGTTCGCAGCATCGAAAGTCCTCTCGAAAGGTAGATGGGCGTGTTCGCGGATAGTGTGCAGTTTGGCCGACCGATACCGATTTCTCCAGCTGTCACCAACTCTCGCATTCTTGTCAAGCACAACGTAGGAAACCCCGAGGGTATGGAGCCTGCCTGCGACACCTAGACCGGCCTGACCGCCACCGAGAATGACGCAGTCGTATTCCGTCTGACCCTTTTTTGGTGGAGGAACATCTTGCAAAGATGGCTTCTCGTCAACATTCCGTTGGCCAGCAAGCTGTTCCGCCATGGTTTTCAACATCCAGATCTGCCATTCACCCTCATGGCTACAGACAATGGAGATGGATCCGCTGCCAGTGATAGCTGGCGGACCAAGTATCTGGAATGTGAAGGGTAATTCCACCCATGCCTCCTTGTTTTGTCCGCCGGATACAGGGTCGTCGGAGAATGCGAAATCAAAAGGCGATTGGAGAGCGGATGTTTCTTCCCATGCAGCAATTATAGACGCTGGTCCGTAGAATGTTCTACTTGTCCCCGTCTGATCGAAGTGTTAGCGAAAATTCAGCCATTATTTCTGGTAACATGACCTACCAAAGCGAAAAAATCCCTCCATACTGCATTAGGTGCAAAATCATGTTGGTTCAAGCTCAGAAATGCTTTTGTAAAACGCTCTTTCAAGACGGCCAGATCCTTCACATGGGGTACAGGTCTGGTGGGGAGGGTGACCGGCAGTCTGGGAAGAATCCAGTCTAGCCCCATATCGATACAACAAAGCGTCCGGTAGTGAGCAACAAAATAATGAAGTGAAAGTGGTTGTTTATGTGAGCTGCGGCCTCTGATGCAATCGAACTGTCATTACTGTCTCGTTTAAATTCTCTCTGGGGTAAAGTATGCAAATCATCGAATCTGATGTGACGGCTGTGACGGCAAACGACAGCCGAGACGTGTGCAACTGCCGAAGGGCTTTCCAGGGATCAGCTGCCCTGTGATGAAAGCATTCTGGCTTAGCAAGGTCGTCGGTAAAAAGAAGGTTGGCTTGACAAAGATCTGGCTGAAGAGCAATGTCGATGCAGAAAATCCACCACGTTCAGGCGCCGACGTGTAACTTAACGTGTACTGCTCACTTATCATCGTCAGTGACGACAGCAGTCCGTAGTAGCATTGCGTTGGGTACGAAAATTAACAGGCATCGTGCACTAGCCAATTGAGAGGTGCAATGTGCCCAAAGTACCACCGCTAAGACGAGCACACAAACAAGGAGAATTGAAAGTACCTGACATGCGGCTGAGCCATATGTTCACGGGGATCCGTGCATTAAACAGTAGGCGTTTCTAGTCAGACAGGACTGTACCTCCTAGCAAGCCTACCTCGGCATTGTACCTTATCATCGACCTGATGCAAAAGAGCGAATGACTCCACTCCTCCCGTGCGGAACGGTGACCCTGTCGTGCCCGTGTTCAATATGCGAAGATCAGCAACGTGGGGGCAGCGACAGCCCAAGCGGCGTGATTGGCTCAACCTAGATGGATGGCACCATGCTCAGAATCCCGTTGGCCATGGTAACTCCGAGTACGCAGAACGGAATCACCACGAACATCACCAGCCCTTGCTGCAGATTATTTCGGTCAGACACTTACAAATACTCCCTTTCTACCCCCTTTGACCTGGAACGAGATGCTCAACTCCCTTGTGATCGCTGTGAATCTCATCGGAAAGACGATAAATTTGGACAGAACGCGATCTCGGTCAACCCAGCTCGTCGCTTAATTTAACTATGCGAGAGACCCAAAAATGCATGTGCAATTATGCGGACATGACAACCATGTCAGCCGACCCCAAAGGATGAGGAAGCCAACAACATCTCTACCTTCCGATATGCATGCACGCCGAACTTCTCTGACGCAACCATGTGCGGCTGAGCGATACAAACTGTAGCCGAGCGGTCTTGCGTAATGGCCTCGTGGCATCTTCACCACCGATGAAGAGACATCTCGTATACCTAATAACATAACACTCCGCTCATATTTGAGCCCAAGTGATCTCCTCGTGGCCGGCTTCCACGAACCAAGTATGAATCATCAAGACCGGACTCACCACGAAACATTGGAACATGGGCTTACACCAACTCAGTCCCGCGTTAGCGAGATGGCTGTACCAATTTTGGAAGCAGGCCAATGTCGTCTAGCTTTGTCTTATCAGCACCGAGCATCCACGCTGGGTTTGCTGCCGAAGTGGCGCTTACCACGAATCACTACGGTCTTGGTGCCGAAGTGACGCTGGGCTACCAAGACGACTAAAACTTCTCGTGACGCGAAATGTGGCTTGCAGTATTGCAGCCTTTCCATCATCATGGACCCCAAAGTAAACAAGGCCCGTCGCACATCAAAGGTGATGCCACGATGCTAAAGTCACAAAGTCTCGAAGTTTTTGCTTCCATTTGAAAACCTCCATACTCATTCAACATCAGCTCAAGCAAGTGCATGCAGCCTGATATCACCTCACGAACATGGGCCGATTCACGCAGTTGAGACCTCGCCTTCACTTTCTGACTAGATTGCGCCATGAGCCTAGTAACTTGGCCACAATTAATCTTCAAGGGCATAAGTGGACCTGGTCCATCCAATCTTGCAGCAAACTTGTGACTATTGGTGTGCTTGTCACCGCCATCGCTTTCGGAGGAGCTTCACAAGTTTTTACTATAAAGTCGCAAGCTGTACTGGGAAGCACGGTCGATCCCGACCTCCAGCTAGCATTTCTAGGGCTGATCAACAAGATTATGGACCTCTTCGTAACGTTAGTCAAGATACTGCAGGTCACAGCGGGTGTCGTGCTCACTCTATGGATGACCAAGGCCCCCCATTTTGGCATTCGACTCGCCGACTTCGAGCTGGCGGAGGAGCTGACAAAACCCTGGGCGGCGCTATCTGAATTCCAAGAGCGATGGTCTAATCGAGGCATGAGAGATGCGGGCTGGCTTCGATTGTTGGTCACTCTTTCTACATCGGTTTGTGTACTCTTACAGGGTCTTGCTATAAACACTATTGGTGTCCCAAAAGAGCGATGGTCTCCAGAGCTTCCAAACATCAGCGTTTCTCATCCTCTCGTCCACTTGCAGAGTGTGGAATGGGGGCACTTCTGGGATGATGCTTGGGGAACCGTTGGTGGCGGTGACAAATCTTGGCTGGTAGCTGAGAGTTATATCGCGAGCTCAACGTAACACAGTTTTCCGCAATTACGCTTGGCGATTGGCATCTAGATCTGCAGGCTGGCAGTCCTTTGGTGTCGACGGAGAAGAACGTCTATTTCCAGCACTTGATACCTGTTCAAATGGGTCGTCAACTCGGGGTGTGGCTGTCAACTCATCCCAAGCCGTGGATATCTTCAGATGGCTACAACAAAACGGGACCGGAGACGCACGCCGCGCGATTGGAATTCACGCTGATTTAAAGCTCAATCTACCGGGCGCGTCCGTTTCATGTCAACCAATCGAGCAAACTGGACCATTCAGCACTCCAAATGCAAGAAACTCGTCGATCACAGTACAAGATCCGGTCTTTCTATCAGAACCGGCGACACGGTTTCGCGTCAAAATATACCCCGAAAGCGGTGTCGACTTGAAGGTGCAGATTGTGAGGTTCAGTTCTACCGGATGCTCTTTCCGATCAACATGTGGTGTATTGATGGCGCAGAAACTGCAAGTGCGTCGGTCAATATGTACAACAAGGATTATAGAATTGAACCAGTGGTACCGCCGTCGACGCATGATGATGCCAGCATGGCCACTGCACTAGCACAGCAACTGCGGAACACCCTTTCACGACTTGAAACGATGATCCCAGGGATGAATTGCGCGCAATGGCTTGTGAATGTAGCCAGAGACGTCCAAGAACGTCGCTCCGAAGTCATAGGGGCTCAGTACAGAACCGAAATTGACGCACTTGCGCCCGCCATGGCACTTTTGACGAACCAGCTGCTGGTTTCTGCGCGATGGCACACGGCTCACAGCGAGAATACGTGGCTTGAATCATCATCGGTTCGCTGGCAGATGTTTGGCTCCGGCCCCCAACTTCCCTGGGCTTGGACAGCAGCCATAATACTCAGCATACTTGTCGTAAGCTTGATTGCGAGTGCCAGCCTGTAAATCTATCATAAGATCGTTCCAGGAGAGTGGCTCAAAGCTGGCGGTATGCTCGTTGCTGCCAATATGTCACCTCGAGTGCTGGAACTGAAATCAGCCTTGCACGGGTCTCGTAGTGAGCTCGATTCGATGCGTTTTGGGGTCAGGCAGACACCGCAGGGTGCTCAGAGCAACACTGCTGCTATCGTAACAACAAACCCACCAATAGGTCGCCACGTAAACATTGAGAGATCATACAAGTGGTCGTGACGGAAGGACTCGTGTCTTGACTTCCAATACGCTGTTCGGTACCGTTCCACCGAACGCGCGCAGTCCACCCGAGGAATTTCTTGTCAGGTTCCCTTAGGCTGAGATCAATGTAATACGTACGCTCATTGCTGCCTCTCGAATGCGGCCAACGACCTTTGAGGGTCTGCAACAAGATCGCAAGTACGGCATCATAACACAGTGGCTCCGCGAGGCCAAGCACGCTGCTTGGTTGGAAGACTTTAACTGGTGACTGGACTACCCCAATTTCGCAGTCACCAGACAAAGCTCATGCTACGCTGAGGAGGTGTGTCAGGGGTTGGTTTCACTCAGTTGGCTCGGCGTATGCACTCGAGCATGCGACTAGACCATCCAATATTGGACTGACGCTGAGCTGTTCACCACTTGCTCTGTTCTCATGGGTTGGCGAAAAATTCTTCGAGTGGACTGACGAGGACCTGGATATCCATGTCATTCTTGAAGATGTCGCGCTCTACTGATTGACCAACTGTGCATCCACATGCCTTTGGCCTTACCGCCAGTTATTCACCCCCGGGCAAAGTTGGCGCGCATGAGAATCCGCTGTGGCATATCCAAAAACCACTAGGATTCTCCTGGTTCTCCAAAGAGATTGCTCCTGTACCGCAGCGTTGGGTTGAGACGACAGTATTCGATCTGATATAGACAACATGCCCGAGGCGGTCACTATGCTGCACTAGAGAAGCCAGATGTGTTGTTGAATGATTTGTTTATCCACGTATATGCGCACGAGTACAGAGCTGTGGTCTTAAGCAGGTCGTGATATGGCACTTTGGAAACATTCGAATAAGTATTGGCTTAGCTAGATATTTGCAACTCAAGATGGCTATGCCTTCAAATTACAGCCTTTTCCCACCCTAGAAGCTCATCAATGTTCTCATCTCGTGGATTCTGCAAATTCTCAAATGCAAGTGCGGCGTAGTTAGCAAGAGCGAAGCTGTGCATGTTCGACCGCTCTTGGAAGTCGACGATGTACGCTTCAAGAGCCATCTTCCATCTCATGAGCCTCTCTTCTTTGCCCTCGGAACCAGGTTTGAGTGGGTCCAGCTGCATAGACTCATCAAAATTGCATCCCTCAAGGGGCAAGCTGGCCAGTAAGCTTTTTGCACACGCTCGCAGAAGGAATGTTGCTGCCACCACATCTGCACTGCTCTGGTAAGGCCCATTCAAAAATGGTTCGTCTGGCTTGCGCTTAAGTGCAATCTCGATGAACCGAAGCTCGTATGCTCCTGTGAAGTGTCTTGGTGTCGAGTTGGAATATCCGTCTCGCAGCGCGCGGCCCTGGATGATTTTGTTGACGATGTGGTCTCTGCGAGCTTTGCGATTCAAAGCGAGCATCTGAAGCTGTTCTGCTGCATTGTTCTTCCAGAGTTGTTGATTCACTGACAATGTCGTGATGTCGGACGGGCTGGCAAGCGGACCGTCATCACTCAGGTCGCAAGAATCCCCAGAAGCATTGATAGCAATCCACCACTGCAGATCCGAGACTGCAACGGCCCTGGCGTCCACTCGTTCGTTGCAAAGCGTCATAGGCTCAAGTTGTGCTATGAGAGCAAGCATGGCGTTCCAGGCGAAGTCGATCCCCAGTGGTTTGCATAGGCAGAACTTGTACATGCCCGATATCATTTCTTGAAAGGTATTGGACAAATCATCCCTTCCTGACTCTCGGGCTGGGTCCACAGGAGGACGCAATCTCAAAGAGCTTATGAGAGCTTTGAGTTTGATAGCGAGAGCCTCATGTCCATTTTGTTTATGTTCGTAATGCGATTGAAAGAGGTCCCCGAATAGTTGTTCGCGAGCATCATCGTCGCTCGAATGATATCGTTCCACCCATGGTTTTATGTCTTGTGTATCAGCCATCTTCGTTGTTTGTCTGAAGATTGGGACGGAAAGTGAAAGTAGCACTCAATGTGCAGAGACTGTTCAATAAGGCGCCTTCTCACCCCGCAACAATGGATCTTGTTGCAGCGTATGTCAACTGCAGAGTTGGCAATTGCGACGTCTACATAAAGTCAGACTAAATCGTCGGTACCTCGGCCGTTTTACCGTGGGCTTGAGCAATTACCAACGATCGACCGATGAGAATCCTTCGACACGCAATGATGTCGCCCGAATTTGGCCTTTGGGCTTTTCCTGCGCTGTTTCAGTTCTTGTTGAAATAGCCTTATGCTCCTTTGGTGGAGGCTGTTGTACGTGTTGCGAGGACTAGAGCCAACCCTTGAACCCGACCTCGAATCCTGAAGGGCCGTGCAAACTTGCGGATATTGAGCGCGCCGATGAACGGATACCACGGCTATGCGTAGCTACAGCTTTTGCTTGGTCCTGTTGCAATGGGATCCTGCATTCCCGCCTCAACTCGTGAGAATCCCGACAACGGACCCTCATTGGCAAACCCATCGCATTCAAAGACTCCTAAGCTGACTGAACCACCCTTGGTGGCCTTATAGCGAAACGTAGAAGGATGGCGGGTCTGATCCAGCCTCCTGTTCCTTCGAGGATGCTACGTTTTGAGAAAGATTATAATTATCTGTCGACCTCTGGCCTTGTCAAGCCTTGTGCAGTTTGGCTATCTAATTTGTAAAGATTATCTTTCATTAAGTTATGCATATTACTTTGACCGCCTTTTTCGCTTTTTTGGCTTTTGCTGCAGCCTATGACACTGATGTCTGGCATAAAGACGTTAAATACCGCATCGCCGGTCTACCAGAGGAGGGGGTTCAATGCAGTCGAGGTAGGATCCGCCTCACACTCTCCAACTACAAGTCTTCAAGAGAGGATTGACCCACGAAGCAGCATCGAAACGTTTCGACAAAGACGAGCTCGCCCGAGTCATCGGTGAAGTGGGCGGTGAAAGGAAGGGCGCGAAGGGGAAATACCCCGAGAAGCTCGGCTCTAGAAACCAAGCCAGTCTGCCTCCGCTGCAAAACGGATGCAGTTTTGAAGGCGGAACGACTTTGTGGTCTGTTCCTTTTGCTCTCGACGGGGATGAAGTCGTGTCATGGTTGGACAGCCGCGCCAACAAGAGGACGCCATTCCGGTAAGTTACCTCGCAGTTGAAGCTGGGTCAACCTCGCTTGACTGACTCGAACATTGTGCCAGAATGGTCTACCGTATTGATGAGAACAACGTTTACACGTACTGCGCTGCGGCTGAGCATCCTGAAGGCAATGCGAGCGATTACCAGGGCTGTCCGTCATAAGCCCACAACATCAATCATGAGGAGTAAATGTTGTCTCCAACAAGTGTTGGTCTGATCAATTCCTTTTGGAATACAATTACGAAGTGATCAGCCCCATATGTGCCTCTACGGGTGTCTTTGATATGTAGTATTAGTGGAACACAGCTAGCCTAGACGCTCACGATATAAACACAATTGACTTGTCGTTTCCGAGATGTGCCATCTACAAGGAACGAATATGTTCTCTGACCTACAATTGCCCTTCTGGTCCTTTTACTTGGTACCGTATTGATTAAGCGAAGCATTGACGATTTCATCTGCAATTGATGCAATGAAGTTAGCCCTGTGTGTTTTGCAAATCGCAAAGGTGCAACCCCTGCGGTGACAATTTTTACAACGTCTAGTGGTTGTTGCTTGACGAATGCCGCCGAAGATGGATGATGAGCCTGAGGATGGACGTCCTGATGTTAACCTCAAGTTGTTTTGATAGAAGAAGAGGCGCTATTGTACGATGATGCTGTTTTGCATGAAAGAGAGGGAGGAAGACGAAAGACGGGGAGATAACGTTAGATGACACTTGACGAACGCTCGCCGAAAGAGTCATGGGAAACAGCGCCTGTGGGGGTATTCACCAGAAGGCGGGGATGCAGGATGCGAAACTCTTGGAGTCTCGGCGCTGCTCGCAGGGATCAAGCAGGATTCCGTGTTTGCTGCACGTTGGAAACCCCAGCAACATCTTTTGGACGTGTTGTTTTTAATAAACTCACGGTTACCTGTTGCTGTCGTCAAGTGTCATCTCACAAAGCCATCCCTCTCCACCAGACCGACGCCTGCCTCTGTAAATTACTGCAATTCCTCCTCTGCAACCCCCGATCGGAGCGTCAATCAAGTAATTATCGACTTGGACAAGCCGGCTACAACATTATTGCAAATTCGCACCACAAAAAAGCAAGCCAGTATGTCCGGAACTTCTGCCCTTGCCACCGCGACACCCAGCGCGACATCATCTTGCACCAGCCTGTACAATCCACCGAACCAGGACGCCGTTTGCGCCATGCCTTATTCCGATCAGTATTTCACATACATGAGCTCTTGCTGCGGCGACGCCTCGATCGTTAGCTACGACGACGACTGTGGAATCTATTGCGTAGCTTTGGACCAGACAATCAGCGACCTCATCGAATGCCTGATGGAGGAAGGAGCCGAGAAGAAGCCGCAGGATGTTTTCTGTAGTGGCAATACGACCGAATCCAAAACGGAGGATGGCGATGTGCCGGCAACTGCTGGGGTGAGTGTTGTCGCGACCGGTGGGAACGGCGGAAGGAGCGATGATGGTGAAGATGAGAGAGGAAGTGAGAGTGCCACAAGCACATCAAGCTCGGATGAGTCCAGTGAGACCGGGAGTGGTACTTCAGGGGGCGGTCGGATGTCGAGTCTTAGCTTGACTCTCGTCCTTACTAGCAGCGCGATGGTACTCTGCATCGTCATTACCGCACTCTAAGCGCTGTCTGTAGTTGATCACCCACCTCCACAAAAATACGAGGCCACTTGTACATGTAATTGCTGAGATGAAAGTCGAAACATTTTACCATAAGTCTGAAGCATTTGCGTTTTGTCATAATGTACCAATCAAAATTGTTCGAGCATTTATCCGCATTTCCTGGCAGCTGAACCTCCTCGTCCTTTCTCCGTGGCTTGAATAGATAGTATAGAGCAAGGCCCTTGCAGAGAAGCAAGGCTTGGTAGTAGGCAAGCGAAGCTATGGAGTGGACACGGCTTGCAAGGCTTAGCTAAAATGCGAGGCTGAGCAGAGGTAGAGGTGGGGAGCACGAGCTGCACCTGCAGAGACCAAAGCGTATAGCTGTGAGGGTGGCTCAGCTCTTGCTCGACTTCAATTCCATCAAATACCCTCTGCCTCTGCAAGCCACCAGTCAGCACGGCGATTTGTCCAGGCGAGAGGCTATCGAGAGTCTCTCCTACATCAAAGCCAAATTATCATTTCGCTTTACCTCGCATTGAGTGGAAGCAGAACCACGGCAGATTCCTGTCACGCAGAAGCAGCCATGTCGGACGACGATTCAGTATTTGACTGGAATGATCATGGCGGGCAGGGACAAGAGCTCATCTCTTGCCCGGAAGAAACCATGGAGGCTATGCAGCATTTCAGTGCTTGCGCTCTCCTCCCACTGAAGCACGCAAGCGAAATTCGGGTGCTCGAATTCGATCCTTCAGGGAGAGGTGAAGATATCAGCTGCCGTGTGACGACAGTGTCACTGGACGATGCGCCTCCATTTTTGACACTCTCATATGCATGCGGCCCTTCATATACGGATGGGTCGCATCTCGTAAGGAGGGTCATCTGCAACAAGCTTCAATTTGCGGTCACCGATAACCTCTAACTATGCTGCCTTGAAACATGTTCGTCATCTGCTGCAAGAAGGGTGAGTCTGCTCGCGGGGACTCTACTCTGGGCCGATGCTATCTGCATCAATCAGATTTACGTCAAAGAGAGGAATACTCAAGTCAACTTAATGGCACTGATTTATCAACGATCTCAACAGACACTGGTCCGGCTTGGAGAAGACGCTGTGATCTCGCAGAACTCAACTTCCCTGACCGAAGTAAATTCTAGGAATTGCAAGATGACTGATGAGAAATGGCAAAGAGCTTTTTTCGAAGGAATCGCTCAGTGCGTATGGTTTCGTCGATGATGGATCGTTCAAGAGTTCCTGTTGTCTAAGGCTGTCGCATTCCTTATTGGTCGACACGTGTTCCATGAGGCTGAATTCAAAGAAATCGTCGCCATCGCTGCTAACAAGGCCTTACATCTCGGCAAAGCTGCCAACCTTGCTCGGGAACCTTGATGTCTACGTAGCAACGCGGTGCTCCGACCCTAGGGACATTGTCTATTCTTTGCTCAGCATCAGCCAAGATAGGCATCATTTTCGTGTGGACTACGGCCACAGCATAACCTCTGTCTGCATTGCAGTGGTGGATATTTACGCACAAAGAGGGCTGCTTATCCATATACTTGCAAGCGCTATGCAAAACCCCCTGCGTCGAGGCTCATCCGAATGGCCTACTTGGTTGCCGGACTGGAGATCGCCACCTCGAGGAAACGCTCAAACCCTAAGCTCGGAAGGTATGCTGAACTCATTCGGCAAACTTCATCCAAGTTTAATCCACGAGGGGGTTACCGTTGTATTCCTACCGCCCTTTTCAACCCACAGGGAACATCGAAGAGCACAATATCGAATCGAAAAGAACGAGCTTATTGTCAGTGGATGGATCCTCCCTCGAGCAAGCGAAAGGCACCAAAATCTTTGGCTTCAAACACTTGAACCCCTATATGGTCGGCCCCGTTAGGCGAGTTTACGTCGCTCCATCCGTGTGCGATCCGCCAGCCAGATCGCCGGAAAGTCTGATCTTCTTACTCGAGAGTGACCTCGAATTACAGCACCGAGGGCTTCGACACGACCTTCATCTCGACTGGAAAGGGACATATAGATTCCATTCTCTATCGACATTGAGATTTCCCTGCGGGAATATTGGCAAGAGATGGCTACTCAGACATAAAAGGGTCTGTCAATGTTTGGGAGGGTGTACCTGTCGGAAGTCTTGTGGATACCTAGGAAAATTCAGATTCGAAGATCTGGACGACGTTCCTTTTGTATGGATTACAACTGTATAAGTTGGAACGGCTTGAGCTCAAGTCTAAAACTGCCTTTGGATCTTTTCTCCCTGTTTGAGAGTTGGTGATTACGTACGAGCTGCACGTTCACTCACTCGGACATTCAAGGGTGTATGACGGTGAGAGCCTCGTTACTTTCGATCATGGTGGTGTTGAGATACAGAGCCCGCGAACTTCTGGGAAATGTTTGAGGTGACCTCAAAGAGTCCGTTCAAATGCGCGAAATTGGATTAACGCCAGAGTCCCAGAGAATGGCGCATCTCCTCGCCAAAGAAATCGTACTAGTCATGGCTCCGAATAGCTGCTTCAGCATTACGTGTGTAATGGACGACCAGAACCAGCACAGCCGCAATTGCGCCTCCCACATGCGGTCTCTGCCTTGCAGTCAGTATCGCTGCACGACAGAAGGCAGATCTCAGGAGACGCAACCCTTTGATCTATGTAGCTTGGTCACTTTGTCACGTAAGTGACTTCCCACTCCTGTGTCTTCTTTATGATCGCTACTTCGCTTGTGTCTGTATTTACGCTGCTTGCACCTGCGGATAACGTTACATGAGTGGCGCACTCGACTGTGTCCATGTTCGCGCTGTGGAGCCTCTCGCTGTGCCTTGTGCCTTCGGATTCTGGAAGCTCGATCCAATGGTGTGGCAGCTCTTTTTGGACAATTGTTGTATAAAGCCGAGAGTTCGACTGCGTCGAGATGCCTGGCGATGCGCCGCTGTGAGCCGTCTCACTTCGTAACGCTCGGAAGACGCGGGTGAAAATATATACGAAAGATTGGCGCAAAGCTGGTAGGCAACCCACAATGATAGCGCTATTCGCTTCGATGACTGACCATGTCGTCGCCGGAATGGGCCCCCCTATAAGTAGTGATCAGTCTCCCAATTGTCATAGTCGCAGCATTGCAGAGCGGGCAACTCACAAGTGGGATCCGGATCTGCTGCACTCACTTCCAGCGTTGTCAGCCGAACGATGCTTGTAGCTGTGGCGAAAAGACCAGTGCAGTAGATGAGATAGATTCCGATCTTCTCTAGCAGGCTCATCTGTAACTTGAATGTTGAGGGCATAGGCAGAATGAGTAGTAAAACATCTAGCAAGATGTTAATGATTGAGAAAGACATCCACCACGGCTTTTGCGCGATGCACGATCGATCTTCAATTCTTGTGTCCCAGAATGCTGCTATGGGCTTGCATTGGAACACTGTTCCAAGAGTAAAGGCCAGTCCAATCGCGATGATAATGCATTGCGTGAGATGGAATACTCTACGAAAAAGGGCGGAAATCGCAAAGATGCGGTAGTATGTGCAGCAAATCGAGAACTTGGATAATGTCAAGACAATCTTGTACAAAATCTGTGCCCCGAAGAACCTTTAATAGATTATTAGCTCCTTGTGCCAGTCGCAAAGACGGCGTAGCTGTATTCACTAACCACTGGCGGGCTTTGATAAACTGTCCTGTCGTGAGCTCGTCACTTCGCCGGCCGTAGCCGTGTTTGACGGCCAAAATTTCTGTTGTTGAAAGGGCAATGGATGAAACCTGAGTAGGTCAGCAAAAGGCAGACGAAATTGTGAAAGCAACAAGTGCGCATCCATAGTTACCAAAGCGGATAGGCTAGTAAAGTCGTCCAGATCTAGCTTCGATTTCGTTTTTCTCTGTAGTAATCGCAAAGAAACAAACAGTCCAGACAATAAGACCATTACAACAGACGTGATGTATAGCTCCCATCCTCGCGAGCCTGGTCCGGTCCCAATGCCTAGGTTAGGATTCATGGCTTAAGATTAGCCCCGGCCAACGAGGGCCGTCGTTGAAGAAAGAGAAGCCAGAGACCTGGAGATCAATGTTTGACTCTTAAAAACCTCGTCACGCAACCTTGACAATGGCGCGGACCCTCTTTCGTTAATCATTTCCAGGCTCGATCCGCTGGCTAACCGAAGGTTGGTTAACTGTCGATATTATTGGCTTCATTTCGCCAACGCCCAAAATTTGCCGGCATTGTGACACGTTGTGTTACATCCTGCAAGCCAGATCGGATATGAAAATCCTGCTTTCTCGAGGAACGTTGTTCCTCTCTGATGTTCCTGAACGTTAGGAGATGAAGTCAACTGGAAAGGTAGCAACCGGCGCTTCTGATCTGGCATCGATCGTGAAGCGGTCATACAGGTACGCGTGGGCGATATCGCGTGAGCGCGTGTTAGCACAGTCGAAACGCTGCCCGACAGCGACGCGGCAGAAATCCTTAACCCTGCTCTAGCGGACGCGGAGAATTTAGATGAAGAACACACCCTACACCAACGGCCAAAGTGGAACCCTGTTCCTAGCCTCGGCGCTCAACGCTTGGATGCTATTATGACGCATCCCGAACCAGGGTCTCCGAAGAACCAACACCTTGATGCTGACGACCATTCTCGGCTGCAGAAACCTCCGGAGTTTGTGTGAAAGGCACCACAGCAAAAGATTGAGCTTCCACATCAGCGCAGCCGAGCCTCAAGTGCTACCCGAGGAGTGCTCATATCGCATGCTGTGCACGATTTCGTCATCCCGGGGATGTGGCGTAACGACTCTTGTTATCAGTCGGGGAAGGTGCTCATTTGGGATAGATTCTTTGCACATCGAGCATCGAATCGACGCGAAGGATCAAAGCAACAAGGGTTAGACAGCTTAACCGATATTGGTCGACTTGGATGACGGATGGACTAGCATGGGTGCTGCAAGTCGCCAAGAAACTTGACAAGCAGGCATTTTTCTTCTGGCCGGGAATTCGCTTCGCGGCGTCTCGAGATTACCACTGATATCGACCATACGCGACGATGGAGCTTTTGATCTGGCGGAGGCTACTACTGGTCTCTCTCTGGCATACGATTCTGGCATACACTACGCCTGGCGCTACCTACGAGGCCAAAGTAGAGACAGCAAACGCTGGCCTCATCATTGGACATCACGCACCGGGAACACCAGCAGTCATCGAATTCCTTGGTATCCCTTATGCCGAAGCTCCTGTGGGAGAACGAAGATTTGCAGCTCCAGTGAGGCGTCAAATTGCGAGTAATGCAACTTTCAATGCATCAACTTGGGTGAGAGGCTTTTCTTTCTGTGCAAAACGAGAGGTCTAGCTAATTCGCCTCTAGAATGCGTAAGTCACTTCGGATCTGTTCAGAATCGTAGTATCAGCTCACTTATGTTGTCTTCAGTGATTGTCCGGCGAACATACCGCCGGAATCGAAATTTCCAAACTTCACGGGTAATGGTCTACAGATCTTCAACACATTTGCCGCCCGTCTCGGCAACGAGCAGAGCGAAGATTGTCTCGCCTTGAACATCTGGACCAAAACGATCTATGCACCCATTTCTCACAGCCATGGAAAACCTGTGTTCGTCTTCTTTCATGGAGGTCGTTTCACTATCCCAGGACCAAATAGCCCTTTCTACAACGGCAAGAATTTTGCAAACAACGAAGACGTGGTGGTCGTGACTGTCAACTACCGCCTAGGCATCTTTGGCTTCTCTGGTGCCCCAGGTATTGAGCAAAACGTAGGCCTTCGAGACCAGCGTTCTGCAGTCGAGTGGCTGCGTACCAACGTGGCCGGCTTTGGCGGTGATCCCGACCGCATTATCATCTTTGGTCAATCCGCTGGGGGCGCTGCTGTTGATTACTGGGCGTATGCTTACAGGGACGACCCGATTGTTGCGGGAATGATTTCACACTCTGGCACTGCGCTCAGCTTCATCCCAAACAGCGTCGAATACTCCCGATCCATATACAACAATGTTTCCAGCAGCTTAGGTTGCGGACAAGGCATCGACAGTTTGAGCTGCCTTCGAGGCAAGAATGTAACGGAGATATTGGCTGCTTCTCGTAATGTGCCAGCGCTGCCGACAGAAGCGCTTGCGCAAGCAACCTTCCATCCCACGGTCGACAACATGACCGTCTTCGCAGATTACGCTGCTCTTGGATTGGCTGGCGCCTTTGCGAGGATTCCATACCTAGCCGGCGCCGGCGACTATGAAGCTGGTTGGTATCGCATCAGCGCTTTCAATGCTAACATCACGCTCTCTCTGGAGCAATGGCAACTCTTCAATCAGCGTGCATTCACTTGCCCTACCAAATATGCCAACGAGTTCCGATTCAAGCATGGTGTACCCACTTGGCGGTACCGCTACATGGGGGATTTTGACAACCTCCGTCTCTACGACAGCTCGGGCGAGTATCCAGATAGCGGCGCCTATCATGGCGTTGATATGAGCGAGCTTTTTGGTACAGGACAGGACGTTACTGGGGAGGCGAGCACGCAAGAGCAGGGTGAGGTTTCAAAGTACATGCAAGGAGCTTGGGCTGCTTTTGGGAGAGATCCGGAGAGGGGCCTTGAGAAGTTAGGTTGGCCGAGATATAATACTGAAGGGGAGACACTAGTAGCGCTGGCCTTTGGTGAAGGCTCAGTCTACAAGTTCTTGGATCCAGCTCGATATGATGAAACATGTCCCCCTGCTCAGAGGAATGATCCGAGACCAGGGAGGGGCGCTTTCTAATCCAAAGGCGAAGGTAGAGAATCATCATGTAGCTCACGGCGTAGTTAAACAGAAGGTGAAGTGGGTCACAAATTTAGGACGATAAGAGCATCATTAGCTTAAGAATAGAATACAAGCTAACAGTTAGGTTGGCCCCATAATAGTGGATTCTACTACGCAAGGATACACGAAGAGGTTAATATAATATTAAGCTTATCCACATCTAGGAAGTAGGAAGGTAGTATAATACTCTTAGTTATTCGCTATATTATAGCGAATTACTTCTATAAGTTAAATAAGTAATCGTCTTTTCGACTTTTCGACTTTTCTTTATAATAATATTACGCCGAGTAACCTAGAGATATATAAAAGCTTAAATATTTAGTTATATAACGTTACGGTAGGGGAGTTCGGATAGTACGGGAGTTCGGATAGAATTCCGACCTCTCTACTTCGGATTTAATCTCTTACTAGCTACGATAATATAATTACTCTCGCTTTCGGATATACTACTCTCGATACCTTTATCTTCCTCGTCCTTAATTTTAGGAGTCGTAGCTTTCGCTATTCGCTTCCTTTTCGACTTTCCCTTCGACGCTTCCGCTTCCGCTTTCTCGACTACCTCGAGGATTTCCTTCGTATTAAAGATAAACTTCCCTTTTATCGCTACGCGCTTCCCTTTCTTACGTTCCTTACGTACCCGTAATAGCTCCCGAGCCTCCGATAGCTCCTTCCGTAAGAGGGTATTCTCGGAAGATATCCTTTCGAAAGCCGCTCCCGATCGCTCGATATACCGCTTTACGGGAGTCTCGAGAGTAGATAAACGAACGATCGAGTTAACTAGCGACGTCGCCTCCCGTAGTTCCGTACCCTCCGGAGGCGAACTATCTAGTAGAGAGCGATCTAGATCGTTCCGAGTCGTAATAGGAGGCGGAGTAACTCGAGAGGGCTCCGAAGGTATTCGGAGAGTAGAGAGGATAGTAATCGGGCTTAAAGGGTAAATACCGGACGTACGGAAGGCCGATTCGACGTTCCTAGTCGTAAAGGCCCTAGACCTAGCCGTAATATAGGCCTCCGTCTACTCTAACTATAATATCTAGAAGGAATTAGGGTAATTCTATTTAGATTTAGTAAGAGTTTAAATTCCTTAGTAGGATAGTTAGGGGTAATTCTATTTAATTTAAGAGGGGTAGTTCTATTTACTTTTTATACTTTAATACTCCTTAAAATTTTATTAAGTCTAAATAATATAATTTTACTAGTCTATCTTTTTTTTTAAAGTAGAATATATAAGATTAAGATATATAACTAATAATAAAAATCTATCTAGAAGTTTTAATATTCCTTAGAGTTAGAAGTAATAGCTAATTATAGGCTATTACCCTATAGGTAGACTTTTAAGATAGACTTCTAAGATAGATTCTAAGAGTCTCTAACTTTACTTTAAGTAGTATAAACCCTAAATATAAAAGAATTATATATATAAAAAAAAATTACTACCTTAAACTTTCTTATTATAAGTATTTAAACTTAGATAATACTTATAGTATTAGCTAATCTCTCCTTAATTACTTCTAATAACTCCTTCTTAATCTCTAATACCTAGAACGATCTACCTTCTAATAATATAAAGTCTTATTTAGATAATATACTCCTACTAGCGTCTTAAGTAACCCTAATAATCTCCTAGAGCTACGCTAAGTTATACGACTCTATAACTATTAATATCCGAATTTTCCTATTTATATCCGCTCTATAGCTACTAGGAGCCCTCTAAGGCCTACTAGCCCTCTTCTACGCTACTAATACTCTATCCTAATACCCTTTCTTATCTTCTCTAACTATACTTCCTTCCCTACTTTACTATTCGACGAGGTCTTTAGTAAGGCTAGTAATCTTATTTATAGCTCTCTACCCGCCTATCTTAGAGTAGATCTATATTAGGTTATTATATAAGGTAGGTATATTAGCTAGTTAGAGTAGTTTAAGAAACTATATAATTAATATTATATTAATAATAGGGGGAGTTAAATTAGGGACTTACTATTTTAGTAGGTAATTTATAGGGCTATAGAACCGCTAAGCCGTAGGAACGAATAAAGGAAAGTATACCTAGAAGAACTAGGGGTTATATATATATATATAAGATATTATTAGGATATACTTTAGTATTATAGATCTCTTAGATATCCTCCTAGGCTTTTTAAGATATCTTAAGATATCTTCTTAAGCTCTCTAAGATATCCTCTTAGGTACTTTAAGATATCTTAAGATATCTTCCTAAGCTACCTAAGATATCTTAAGATATCTTAAGATATCCTCCTAGGCTACCTAAGATATCTTCCTAAGCTACCTAAGATATCCTCCTAGGCTACCTAAGACGTCTCCTAAAGCTACCTAAGATATCTTCTATAGCTCTCTAAATTATCTCCTAAAGCTCTCTAAGATATCTCCTAAGCTCTTTAAATTATCTTCTAAAGCTTTTTAGGATATCTTTTAAAGCTCTTTAAATTATCTTTTAAAGCTTTCTAAGGTATCTTATTTATTAAA